>CAUYSK010050104.1:0-41610 GCA_963575035.1 Avahi laniger | reverse complement strand
AGCAATCCTACTGTCTCAGCCTCCCAAGTAGCTGGGACTACAAGCATGAGCCACCATGCCCGGCTAATTTTTTCTATATATATTTTTAGCTGTCCAATTAATTTCTTTCTATTTTTGGTAGAGACGGGGTCTCGCTCTTGCACAGGCTGGTCTCGAACTCCTGAGCTCAGAACGATCCACCCACCTTGGCCTCCCAGAGTGCTAGGATTACAGGCGTGAGCCACCGCGCCCGGCCTCTTTTTTTTTTTTTTAAGTAGAGATGGGGTCTCACTCTTGCTCAGGCTGGTCTCGAACTCCTGAGCTCAAACGATCTGCCCTCAAAGAGTTGTTAGAATGATTAAATAGGTCATTTAAACCTGTGCTTAGAAAGGCCCAGCACTTGGTCCAATGCTGTGCTGACACCATTTTGAAATTCTCAAGAATTTTATCTTTGAACTTGTGTTTGGTAAGGGAAGTCCAATGGGATGATGGGCCATGTACCTGAGCAAAGGAGACACAAACATATGCCATCCCATTCACAGATCACATACATGACGCCTCGTGAGCACACGATTCCAGTGGGCCCATGATGCCTGGGACTTCAGAAGACTCAGAGCAAGTACACGGCTGAGCGTGTAGGCACGCTTATAGCCCAGGGAGGCTGCACTTCCCACTTGAACCAGAACTTGCTTCAAACACTGAA
The DNA here is from genome assembly GCA_963575035.1 of Avahi laniger. NCBI lineage: Eukaryota > Metazoa > Chordata > Mammalia > Primates > Indriidae > Avahi > Avahi laniger. The sequence continues at coordinate 40,928 of CAUYSK010050104.1, read as the reverse complement.
CAAAGGCAATGGTATTCTCAGAAACTTGACAACCGAGGGACGCAATCGTATCCTTTCTTATTCATGCTACTTCTCCTTATTAGCCAACCACTTAGGCTGAAAATAATGACACAGAAGAAAAGGAAAAGATAGAGCAACTCCTAATTCCTTTTCTTCTCAGTTTTTTCCACTCATCAGTAAACCAAAAGGCAGGGAGTATTGGTAGAACGTGCGCACATCAAGAAGTGAAATAAAACCATCGAATTAGTTTTGTGCGGCATTTCTACTGTCCTGATAAGATTGAAATCCACAAGCATGTACCAATTCATTTCAGTGATTTTACATGAGTCAAATGCCTTCTGCTTGCATTGAAAACTAGCATTGCTCGATATAAAGATGAACGGTGAGATGTGTGCTAATAATTTGAAATTTTCAGTTGTCTTTGAATTGGCATTAAATGGCAAAAAGGGAAAAGCTTTATATTTTTGTACTTTTAGTATATGTGCTGCTGAGGCGAGCACTATTTTTATACTTTTAATGGTAATTTTTTTCCTGTTTTCTGAACAAGGGGCCCCACATTTTCGTTTTCCACTGGGCTCTGTTGCTTTTATTAATACTTAGGGGTAAACAAAGACTAGGAAGAGACATTAGAATCCTAATAATCACTAGAGGCTAGGGGGACAGCCACATTATAGAATCCTTACATTCGGGTCCAGAGGTACAACTTGGACTCCATGGCCAAGAGGTGAGCCAGCCCAGGGGGAGCTCAGGCCCGTCCTGCCCTCTTTGCAGGCTGAGCATGAATCCATGTCCCTGCCCTCACCCCCTGTGCCCCTCAGCCCTCGACTAGGCCAGCTCCCCTCTCCCATTTGCTACCCCAGCCTGCAGCAGGAGGATGTGTGGCTCTTGCCCTGTGTTCTAGAAAAGGCATCCTTAGGCCTGGTTGAGTAACAGCAGAGCCTGAGATGCGTTGGGGGTGGGGGGAGCTCTTTGGAGAGGGAGCAGGAAACAGGACAGGGTTGGCGAAGCGAGTGACCAAGGCCCCCTAGAGTCCAGCTTCTGGCTGATCCCACAGGCAGCTCTGGAGCGTGGATGACACCGAGAAGTTGCCCCCCAGTTCCCCTTTTGACAGAGACAGGGCTGTTCTACCTCCAAGTCAGTCCACCAGCGGCTGCAGGCTGAGCCAGGAGTGGTGTTGGGTTAGTGCAGGGTTTGGTGGCTCCTGCTGAGCCAGGGCAATTCTCCTCCATAGAAGGGGTCAGTTGTGAGCCTTTAGCCTGGGGGAGGGCTGCACTTGTTCAGAAAGGGAGTCTGGGCAGGACACCAGCAGCATCCACTATAGAGTCTAACTCTGAACAAGGAAGAAACCGAGGCCCAGAAGTTACAGTGACCTCCCCAATGGCGCCCGAAGATTGAATGGTCCACCAAAGTCAAAGCCACACATCCCATCTTCTAGGCCAGATCTCTGTTAATCTCTTGTCACAGACCTGCCCAGGAGACACAAGAGCTGTGTTTTTTCATTTTCACCATCTGACACATGGGGGTGGCAACACCGCCTCCACAAGCTATTGTGAGGGGTAGGGAGGTCAGGGTGACAGCTCCCAGGCAGGACCTAGCACAGAGCAGTGTGCAACATGTGTGTATTGTGGACAATAGTTTAAAAGATAATAGTTTAAAAAAGTCATGTTCTTCTGATATGAGACCTTCTCCCTCTTCCCTGAATGTATATCTATCTCAGCAAGTGCTGGAATTAATACAAGTGATGTGCAAAGAAAAAAGCAAAATACTCCGTGTCCAGCATCTGACTTCCGAACTTGGATTTAATTCCATAGCAATAATTGTGGAAAACAGGCTTGGTGGCAAGAGAGAAAAAAATTGTAAATTCCTAGATCACCCCTTCAGATGCCAAGAGCTACACCAGACAGCAGAACACATGAGCCCCTGAGGACGGGTGTCTGTTTCATTGGCTGATTAATTCCCAGAGCCTAGAACTGGGTCTGGCCCTAGCGGTGCCCAGTATTGTCTGTGGGAAGGAGAAAAGTGATGTATTCCACGGTGTAGACAGGTAGGTCCTAGAACATGAAGGAATCTCTCCCCAGAAATGAAGGTCATGTAGACAGCCTTCCTCCTCCAGCAAGAGAGATCAAGGAAGGGCAAGAGGCCAGGCGCGGTGGCTCACGCCTGTAATCCTAGCTCTCTGGGAGGCCGAGGCGGGTGGATCGTTTGAGCTCAGGAGTTCGAGACCAGCCTGAGCAAGAGCAAAACCCCATTTCTACTAAAAAAAATAGAAAGAAATTAGCTGGACAACTAAAAATATATATATATAAAAAATTAGCCGGGCATGGTGGCGCATGCCTGTAGTCCCAGCTACTCGGGAGCCTGATGCAGTAGGATCGCTTGAGCCCAGGAGTTTGAGGTTGCTGTGAGCTAGGCTGACGCTACGGTACTCTAGCCCGGGCAACAGAGTGAGATTCTGTCTCAAAAAAAAAAAAGGGAAGGGCAAGGCAAAGGGCTGCCACGCGTCCTCACTCATCGGGGAGAGGGCTTGGGGTACCCCCAGCAGGGGCCTTGCTCCTCCTTCCTCTGGGCCAGGTGGCCCTGTGGCTTCACTGTCAGCCCCCATGGCGTCCCACATGGTCTGCGGGTGGGGGGAGGGTGTGTGGAGGGAGTGGGAGGGGTGGCGGTGCCTGTCCTGTAATGGGACAGCCCTGGTGGGGAGAGAGGTAGCTGCTGCAGCCCTACCCGAGGAAACCAGAGAATGCAAAGGAGAATCCCCTCACTGCCCTCAGTGCCTCAGGGCTGAAGGGTACTGCAGGAACCCGTTGGATCAGAGACCATAGTGAGATGACAAAAAAGCTTAAAAGCTTGAGCTGAACTGTCGCATGTGTATTTCAGATGCCATCACACGTGGTAGTTCCTTTGCCTCCCTCCCCCTTCACGAAGGTTGCATGGTGACAGCCCCACATCCTTCCTGAGGCTGAGAAACAGGGTGTGAGGAGGTGCTTGGGCAAGGTCAGAGACTGGGTCTGGCCGTGATGCTCACATGAGACTTGCCCTGGGGCAGATTTTTAATCCTGTGGGTGTCAGAAAATCCTCAAGGTGAGGTCCAAAGACCCCTTCTCTGAGCATAGACTTTAAATTCATAAAGTAAAATAGTAGAATTACAGAGCAGACCAGTGATCCTGAAATAAGTATCAAAATCATTTTAAACGTCCGTAATTTACTGACACGCGTGCTTCCTGACAATTAAATAACATGATCTAGTGGCAGGTCTATAACTATTAGAATTTCGTAGTTATGACTGGGCACAGTGGCTCCCAGCACTCTGGGAGGCTGAGGCAGGAGGATCCCTTGAGGCCAGGAGTTCAAGACCAGCCTGAGCAGCATAGCAAGACCTCATCTCTACAGAAAATTTAAAAATTAGCCAGGCGTGGTGGCACACACCTGTAGTTCCAGCTACTCAGGAGGCTGAAATGGGAGGATCACTTGAGACCAGTTGTTCAAAGTTACAGTGAACTATGATGGTGCCATCGCATGCTAGCCTGGGTGACAAAGCAAGACCTTGTCTCAATAATAGTAATAGTAATAATAATAATTTTGAAGTTATGATAAGCACAAATGATATTTTGGGATATCCCCAAGGGCTTAATGTGATTTAAAACTCCCTGTGACTTCTGTTGGGACAAAATCACGTTTTTGTCTACATTCCTAATTGAGGGAAATGCTAAATTTCAGTTAAAGGATAGGAAAAACAAAGATGTGATGTTTTCCCCATCACTGTTCACAGACCCGCAAAGTTCCATCCACAACTCTGGAAGTTCCAGGGGCCCCAGGTTAAGAACTCACATTCTAAGGCTTTGTGGCCCCCTTCCAGAGGGTCCCTCTGAAACTCTGGTAATGGTTTTCAAAGCGGCCAAATCTGCCCCCCTCCCCAAAGCCAGGCAGTGGTGGGAAGAGCTACTGGGGGAGGGGGCAGGTGGCCCGAGCAGGAGCAGGTGCTGGTGTGGGCCCAGGATTCCGGCATCACCGTCCCGAGTGCAGACTCCGGGGCCAGGCGCAGACGGACAGATTCCAGCACCCAGTGTCAGCCCTAGGAATCTGCATTTTAAACAGAAGCCGGAGTGATAGCTTATACAAACATCCTAGAATTTCTCTGGTGCTTCGTCCCAATCAAGGAATTGAGACAATGGGAAAGAGCCCTGGGGGGGAAGGGGGGCTCCTCACACCTCCCCTGCCTGGAGTGCAAGTGGCGTCATTGCATCATTGCCGGGAAATGAGCCCGCAGCGTTGGCCCTTCCAGGGCCCCTCATGTATAAGTGATGCCTGAAACGTGAGGCCACTCTGCCTCTCTGCAGGGAAACCCGAGCAGAGGAGTGTGTGGCCGGATTGATGGGCTGGGAAGGCACTGCCTCCTTCCCTGTCTCTCTCCCAAACTTCACCCACCTCCACATCCAGTCTCCAGCAAACCGCGGAGCCCTGGCTGCTGTCCCAGGCAAGGAGGCCAGCCACCATGAGCGCAGGAAAGCACGACAGGCTGAAGGCGTGCCTGGACAAGCAAGCTGCGTGATGACCCTATGTGGGGACCGAGAGCCTTGCTGACCATGAGCCACTCGTCAAAGGGCCTGGAAAAGGAAGGTGAGTCCATGTCCTCATCCTTGCGGGGCCCACCTGCAGGGGTCCTGGGATATGATGTTGAGAGGCACAGGGAGGACCTCGGTTTGAGGACCTCCGTCTGGATGCTCAGCCTCTCCGCACCTCATGCACGGGAGGAAGGTGGTGATCACCTCCTTGCAGGGCTGTTGGAGGATTCAAACCCATCTGGGCACAGCTCCAGACACAGTACCAGTGTGAACACGAGCCTGGAGGTCGTCCCGGCCACTACTTGCTCCTCAGAGTCCGCCAGGGTCTTTCAGCCTCCCGTTGCTTTGGTTAAAATCACTTTTCCTTAGCAATCCCCTCAGTAGATTCTTGTCTGTCTGACTGTCTGTCTGTCTATGGCAGGGTGTAGGGGGATGTTCTGACCTCATTTCTCAGGGTGTCAGAGAAATGTCACAGACTGTGGACTCTGGAGCTTGTTGAGTAAAATAATTGGACTGAATCCCACAATCAGCTGAGGGTCCCCCCAGTGACCTGGAGTGGTGCGGGGAGCAGGGACTCTCCAGAGGTCAGCCATTTGTCCCCATTCCTCTCTTCCAGCCCGCGGTGGAGCCAGAGGGCGGGAAAGGAGTGGCTCTCCACGCACAGGTGAGATGGGTGGTGGGTCCCAGGGAGCCTGTGGTGCCCGGCTCACCTCTGCCCAGCCCTGCAGTCCAGCCCCCCTCCCTCCCTGCTCCCTCTCATTCCACACCCTTCGTGGAGCCCTCCTGGGAGGCAGGCAGTGTCACTGGGGAGGGGCGGAGTGCCATGAAGAGAGGGCCTGCTGCTCAGCCCCAGAGTTAGTGACACTTTGAGGTGAGCTTTGGGAAGCAGTGAACATCCCGAGACTCGGGAATGTGACCTCAGCTCTTCTGTGAGCCAGTGAAGGAGCCAACCCACTCCGGGAGGAGCTGGAGAGTCTGAGGAAGCCCCAGGCAGGCGGGAGAGAAAACCCTCTGAGGATTCAGAGGAGAGGAGCAGAAGCCACACCCACAGGTCGGGCATCCTGCACTTCATGTCACAAAACATCATGACATGATGCCATTTTCTCCCTGTCACATCCCAGGCAGGGCTGGGCCCTGTCCCTGCCTGTCAGTGAGTGAAGAAGCAAAATCTTGGGGGGCTCTGGAGGGTTGGAAGAGATCTCCCCCATTCTGAGAGGGAAGATCTCACCATGGGTGGAGGAACCCCAGGATCCACCTCATCTCCCCCACCTCCAAGCCCTTCTCCTCTCATCCCTGACCCTAAACCACTACCCTCACCCCGATTGTCACATCCTGAGTCCTCAGCAAGACAGCTCCATGACAAGGGGAGAGACTCAGGGCAAGAGGCCCCCAGGATCAGGCAAGGGGGTGCCAAGGATGTGCCACTGGCCTCTCAACAGCCCTCCTGCCCCCACCTGCCTTCCTCACCCCCCTCATTTCCCCCAAAGACACAGCAGTGAACATGGGAACATACTGTGCCCCCCTGTGGCCAGATGAGAAGCCCCTTCCTCACAGGAGGGGTCAGCCCGCGGGGCTCCTTTGATGACAGGTGCGTGTAGGGTACTCGGGGCTGGCTGTCCGTATCTCTTTCCCCTTGTGTCATCCAGGTGCTGACCCCTCCGCACCCAACCTGGCTTCCTTCCGCCTCAGCTGAAGGGGCTGGGCCTTGTGGGGTCACCTGTGGGCAAACATCCCTTGGGTAGGAGGGAAACGGAAGGTCATTTTGCCCAAAACACAAACCTTTTCCTGCTGAAGTGTGCGCCTCCCTGCTGCCATTGTCCCTTTCCCACAGAAAATGGGGAATGGGTCCGAATTTTCACTTCAGGAGTCCAAATGGTCAAGGGATGCAGTGAAGTTAAACATTGGGAATCCATTAAATTAACTGAAACCTAATTACCTAAAGGTTCCACCTCAAATCTCTAGAGTCACCTCTGAGGGGGCCCGATATCCTATTCCTTCGGCTTATACCCTACAAGGAGAAAAAATAAGTCTGAGAATTCAAAATTCTTTTCTCAGAATAACTTCGGTTTGCCACTCCATTTGCTGAAGAGAAGGATGTGCACTCTCCCTCCTCCCGAGCCATCTGGTCAATGCCCTGAACTGCTGAGTTCACTGGGTTGGGGGGCGAGCCGGCCCCGTTCTCCTCGGCCTGTGTGTTGCTCTGTAAAGCCGCTGGCTGAGTCGGGTGCACGCACACACAGGAGACCTGTTGCATTTACAGGGGTGCATGCTGGGCTTGGAGGGCTTCCGAGCGACACAGCTGCCTTCGCAGCTCCTAAATTATGCATCATGTGACGTCCATTGAAAACTATGAAAGGAAAAAAAAAAGCAGCTTATTTTCTGTGTAGAAGAGGCTTGGGGAAGATTGCAGCACAAATTCTAGCTTGTTTTTCACATTCCGCATGAATTTCGTTCAGTTTGAGAATGAGAGTACATCAGGAATTACAGCTTGGATAAAAATTTATAACTCCCAAGTTATATCTACAATGCTTGAAAGAATGTTTGGTACAGTTTGTAACCACGCTGAAAACCATTTTATTAGCTGGTTGAGGACACGCAGAGAGTTCAGACGAGGACGCAACATGCTATGACTTTCTTATCCAGTCCTTCAAGCAACATGGAGCTGGTCTTTATGGGGACCCAGGAGACCCTTCTCCTTGTTCCCTTGCTTTGATCTCTGCTTCTCCGAGAGCTTGGCTCATCCTAGAGCTCTCCTAGGGGTTACAGCTGTGGTGATATTTGTTTTGCTTTATCCCTCTTCCGAGAGGGGCCTGAAGCCTTCCAGAGCCATGGGTTGGAGCATTTACAGGACAAACCCATCTTTCACTGGCTGATACCGACCAGCTTCCTACCTTGGATGAGTTCTATTGTGCTAAAATACTCTTTCATTACATTGTCTTACCAAATACTCTTTTTCCATAGGGAGTGGGGAGGAGGAAGGGAAAGAGATTGGGGGCAGAGTGCAAATAGCACTTGTCAACTGAAGAATGATGAGGTTCATAAATTTGGAAAGGAGAGCTTTATTTCTCACAAAGTGTTGCAACCTGTCTGCTGGCTGTCTTGCAGGCTGGGAATCGTAGCCTCGGGCAGAGGCCAAGAGCAAGCACTTTGAGGGAAAGGGAAAGGAAATAGAAATTTATGCCAAGGAGGTTGGCTGAATATACATATTTAATAAACTATAGGAGGAGAATGTTTATGAAAGGAGAAACATGGGCATGCACAAGTGAGCTTCGCACCCCTTTGCAGGTTCCATGTATAAAAGATGGCAGCATTGGCATGATCCAAGGGTAGAGTTTTCGTCCCTCTGATATTGAAAGGTGAACCACTCTGTGGTTGGTGGTCTCTTATTAGGAAGGAATGCTGGTCAGCTCTTGTGTCAAAACCTCAAAAAGGGAGGAGCAGTACTAGGCAGGTGGTTGAAATCAGCAGTGGAGCAAGTCTTTCCAAAGGGCTGGTTTCTGTTTAACCCTCAGGGAAGAAAGCCTAGTGGTGGTTAGTGAGGGAGGGGGTATAACGAGGTGTGTCCGAACTCCCATCCCAGCATGACCAGGATTTCTGTTTTTGATGTTTCTCTTGGGTCCACTTAGCCAAGACAGTTCAGTCAGTTGGGAGGCTTAGGATATTATTTTTATTTCTCACACTCGATACTTTTCAATGCTCCTACTCCAGTTATCTCATCAGTCCCTGCAGGAACATCAGCACTTAGAAACTGAGTCCCAAAGACATGGATTATTAATGGTGGAGCCTCTTCTTGCCTTCACAGCAAGGGAAGCAATGGCAGCCCCCACACTCACAAGACTCTCCCTACAGCAACCGGGGACCAGTGTCCCCTCCACATCACCCTCTTCCACGCTGCTAGCGTCATCCTTTGCTGCAGACCTCAGCCTGCAAAGCATGCTCCTTTATTACACCCTCATCCTCTGAATTTCAACCCAGCTCCCTATGAGCACAGACACTTCTCCCCACCCCTCAGCACCAGAGCATCCCCGGACTCAGCTCTGCCTTGGTCACCCATGCCCAGATGCCCTGGCATTTCCATGGGGCCTCTTGATCCTGTTTCCTCTGCCCGGAATCCACCCATCTTGTTACCACAACCACCCCCAACATTTCTCTACCCACTTCTTTTCTTGGCAAACACCTGTTCATCCTTCAAGATTCAGGATAAGTGTAGGGGAGGAAAATTTTTTTCCTCTACCATCCCAGGTTCAGTAGTTGCAGGCCCTGTAAATCAAACTGACAAAAGACAGATTAGCAAGAGGAAAAAGCAATTTAATTACGCATGTACATGAGAGAATTCACAAAGAACTGTGATTCGGGGAGGTGGTTAGAATTTGGGGCTGTGATCAGAGTGTATAGTCCACTTCTCAGCAAGGAGCCAAGAGCACACAGACGAAACAAGAGAACAGATCTCATTCCCCATCTGAAGAGTCCATTGAACTAAATATGAGGGCATTAGTCAAATTACCCAATTTTCTGATTTCTTTGTTTACTTCCTGGATCTTTTTAGTAATAGTAAAGATCTCAGAGAGGTCTACAGGAATGTAAATATACCATTCTTCCCCAAAACAGCACATGTTCTCCCCTTGAGAGGCCAATATTATATCTAAGGTAGCTCTATTCTGAACCACCACCCACCCAATTTCATATACCTCTCGGGAGATGAGTTGTATGCCCTTCGTGGAGTTGTCTAAATCGCTGCAGTTCTCTCGACCACAGCATGTAAAATTTTCTCTGCTATCCAGGCCTCTTGTAAAGTATGAAGTGAAGAGTCCTGAGAAAAGAAGAAGAAATCCAGAATTCCCCTAGGGTAGTTAGGTTTTCTGTTCTTGAATTGGGGCCCAGCTTTTCCTCCTTCTTCAAGAAAACTATCTACTGATCTCTTTTTCCTAGAGGACAAACCAATGGGTGATGTCATACACGATCCTGAGCGTAGATGTTAGTTTACCAAGGTAACAAGTTCCTGTCTAGTTTGTAAGTAGTAGCCAGGAGCTTTCTGTGCCAGAGCCAATATCAGTCACTGGGGGCCACTGGATGATCTGGTTTGGGTCAAAATACTCCCATGGGATTGTCAAATAATGCTATAATCTCTTGGCAGCTTTCATCAAGAATAGTTTGGTGTCAGACAATAAATTTTGTAGTTTTGAGATCACTGAGTAGGTTTAAAGCAAAAAAATAGCAGGGGGAGTAATGTGTCTTATTTACAAGATCTGTGAAAGTGAGACAATCTTCAAATACACATCCCCTGTTCCCTAATCCCCTTCCAAGTTCTATTTCAGTGAAAGGTGGGTTACAAATACTGGTTCTTACAAAAGGTCCCCAGGCATTTTTGGGTGGAGGCAGGGCCTTCTGGGATATGATGGAGATTTTGGATTTCTAGCTACCTGAAGTTGCCATCTAAAAAAAAAAATCACCCAATGATTGAGTCCAGTTACTCAGGAAATCAAATGATTTTTACAAGGAACTGGAAGCAAAGGAAACTGGATGTTTCCCAAAGGAAAATATGCACTTTAGCCAGTTCATGAGTTAATTGTAGCTGGGTATTGGACTCATACTAAGGAGTGATTAAGGATATAATCACGACAGGGTCAGGTAGCAGACAACTAGGGACAGTTCCTAGGCCCCGGAGCCCACTGAAATTATTCAGACTAGCCAATGGTAAGCCTGCCTACCTGCCTCTGTCATTCCTCCCCATGGAAAGCACATTAAAGGCTCTTGCCCACATTTTCTCCCCCACTCCCTGTGCCTCCTGACGGACCTCGCTGCTTCCCCGTGTGGCCCTGACGGTGTGCCATGCCTCCTGTTTCTGGGATCTGTGTGCATAAAAACCGCACCCTTCATAACAGTCATTTCCATGTTGGTACATCTCACCACACCTGATTGAAACGAGTCCCAGGTACCCCTTAAAACATTCCCAGTCCTGGTTCCCAGGGAGGACTTTTGCTCCTGGGCTTCTGCTCCAAGTAAGCTGATTCTCTGCCTCTCTCTCCAGTTCTGGGGGCAGTAATTTGCCTGTAGGACCCAATTCTCTGTTGGATCTAAGAAGAACTGTTGTTTTTCAGTTTGTTCAGCTTCTTGTTGTTGCTGGGATGGGAAGAATGACTTCCAAGCTCTTTCATGTTAGAGTGGAAACCAAAAGTCCAGTCATTTTGTTAACAAGCCCATAAGGGGGGTTCTCTGTTGCTTGCAGCAGGGTAAGTCAATTACTGAGACAACAAGACTATTAAGGAAGAAAGGATTTATTGTAGAGGATGCGTCAACTGGGAGGTGCGGGGAATGGACTGCCTCAAATCTGCCTCCTCGACCAACAGGGTCAGGGTTTTTTCTGGAGGTGATATGAATAATGTATAAGGGGAGTGAATATCATTATATGTTTGGAGTAGAGTGTAGGGCACATAGTGTAGGGAGAAATCATGTTATTGTGTATATCCCATCATTTTAAAATGGTAGGTAAATCCCTCCCAGGGTGGGGATTTTAATAGTATAATGAGCTAGGGGTTAATATTGGTCATTTTTTCAGTCTTGTGTGTAGGTGGGATGTGGGAAGTAGGTTGCTCAGTGGGTCCTTGGGCACAGTCTGTGGTAGGGTGTCATTTATCTTATCTTCTCTGGACGAACAGGTGGTGGAAGGCTCTGTATTTATCCTGTGACTATAAGGAGGCTCTGTTGTTTCTGGCCTGGGAACTTGAAACATAAGAGAACTACAAAAAAAAAAAACTATAAAAAAAGTTTTCTTGTTTATGGAGTTGGTTACAATTTTATTTTGTACGTATTTTTTCTCTGTCTTCTTAGCCAAGGCAGAGCAATTTTTTTGCCCAATGTCTTTTTTTTTTTTTTTTTCTTGAGACAGAGTCTCACTCTGTTGCCTGGGCTAGAGTGCCGTGGCATCAACCTAGCTCACAGCAACCTCAAACTCCCGGGCTCAAGCGATCCTCCCGCCTCGGCCTCCCAGAGTGCTAGGATTACAGGTGTGAGCCACCACGTCCTGCCTGCACTATGTCTTTTATGTTTACAGTTTCTTCAAATATGTTTATCAGGAGACTTCCTGCATTAGGGTTTGAATGACTGAATGCTTTCTACAGAAAGCACAAAAGTGATCATGTCACATCTCTGCTTAAAACTTTTCTTTTTTTCTTTTTCTTTTTTTTTTTTGTTCATTCTTTTTTTTTTTTTCAATACTAGAACAGCAATAAGTGCTTAAAACTTTTCTAGGGCACTTCCCACCTACAACTAGGGCGACCATCTTGTCTTCGTTCACCAGGGACGCTACCAGTTTTAACTCTGAAAGTCCCATGTTCTGGAAAACCCCTCAGTCCCCGGCTGCGGACTGCTTTAGTTTTAAAATAGGAAGTCCTGTGTCCAGGAAACCCTCTTCCCCACACCCACTTGGCATCTGCCCCTCCTCACACCACTCACTACCTAACCCTGCCCCATATCCACTTGCTGTGTACCCCTACACCCCATGTCCAGGCCTCAGCCTAGAAGTTTCTTCCTTCAGAATGCCTTCCTTAGCTGCTCAGGTCTGAGCGAAGCTCGCCCCTGTGCTTCTCGGCTCACGCTCTGTATTCTCCACTAACTCAAACCTCAGTGAGGCAAAGCATCTTGTCAGTCTTGGTTACTGCCATAGTCCCGTCCCGTGAACAGCACCTGGCAGACGCTCCATACATGTTTTCATGTGGGCGAATGAGTTAGTGACTGAAACGACAAATGCAGCTCCTGTGAGTTCTCGGCCAACTCAGCGGGCCAGGCAGGCAAGCCCCTTGTCCACTTGAATATGCTCCCAACATCCCAGCTCAAAATCCAAGAAGAGACCTTTGAGTAGTTTCTCCTGGAACTTCAGAGCAAATTCCCTTCACTAAATGCGGCCTGCTCCAGCTTACATCACACTTGCGCAGGCATTAGAGGGAGGGCCTGCGGAGAGGCTGGTTCCCTCGAAGCAGAGACCGAGTTGAGGGTTCTCTGCATGAGGCTGATTGCTCTCAGGAGATGTGGAGAGAGCGGAGCAGGATTGAGCAGGGCAGGAGCTGAGCCAGGATGTGGTCTCAGCTGGATTCCAGCCTCGGCCTCACCCCATGGGGAAGTCTAGAGCATGAACAAAGCACAGACTTGCTCTTGAGACAGCAGGACTTCGTGCCCTAAATCAGTTAGTAATTGGCTGTGGGCTGCTCGAGGAGAGGAAAGGGATGTAAACTACCAAGCATTTCCCAACAAGATGACTCCCATCGACCCAGGGTTCTCTGGGGAAGGGAGAAGCTGTGAGCTGATAGAGCCAACACACACAACATTTAGGGGATGATGCCAGGGCCAGGCAGTGGGGACCTGGGGAGACCACCAACAGCACCTACCTGAGTGCCCAGGAGGAAGCCAACTCAGAGAACAAGCTGCCTGCCCAGGTTACCTAGGCAACAACCAGCACAGCCGGCTCCCGGCCCAGATGTCGGGACTCCAAATCCCCAGTTCAGGCTGCCCAAATCCAGTCCCACCTACCATCAACCAGATGTGGTGCTATTTCACAGGGTGGCTTGTTGCTTCGAATGTAAAAGCTCAAGGGTTGAGAAAGCAGAGAGGAAGCTTTCTGGACTGCTGCGGGGAACTGGGGAGGACTCCCCTCTGCTCTGCTCAGAGTGCGAGCTCTCACAGTGCAGAGGGGGACCCACCTGGCCATGGCAGAAAAGCCGGGATGGGAGCCACTGCAGCAGACAGTGAGAGCAAGTGCTCTGAGCCAGCCTGGGGGCCAGCCCACGCCTGCTCTGACACAGGGCCTCAGAGGGCAGAGGCGGCAGGCGGGCTGGGCACACAGGAGCCTTTGCTGAGTAGCTCCCACGTGCAGATCCCTAACTCCTGTTTTTAAGAAACCCTCCAACCATGCAGGGAAATGGGGGTTACCAGAGCCATTTGACAGGTGAGGAAACTGAGGTACAGAAAAGTAATTTAGCTGTGGTCACAGAGATAAGTAAGTGATAGAACTGGGATTTTCATGCAGACCAGCCTAGCCCCAAACCTGTGTTCTTTTTACAAATAAAAAGATCTTATTTTTGGTTAAGAGGCAGAGTCATGACGTCCACTCTCAGATAGCTGTGCTGTTTATTATCAATTTAACAGAGTATTAACATCCCCATATTAGGGATGAGCTGGACTCAGAGAGGTTAGGACACCTGCTCAAAGACGCCTAGCTAGGAAGTGATGGAAAGGTTCATGATTAGCACCAGAACCTCATTATCCTTTCCCCTGTATTTGATTCGTAAATGCCTGTATGGATAGTTGTGCTTAAACTAGCCGTTGGGCAAACTGGGGAAAGTTCATACCGTAGAGTGGATTCTACACCACCAGACCATTTGTCAACACTGTAAAGTCACTGTTAAATACAAACTGCTGGGCGTGGTGGCTCACGCCTGTAATACTAGCACTGCGGAAGGCCGAGGGTGGGAGGATTGCTTGAGACTAGGAGTTCAAGACCAGCCTGTGCAACACAGAAAGACTCCATCTCTACAAAATATAGAAAAATTAGCCGGACATGGTGGTGTGCACATGTAGTCTCAGCTACTGGGGAGGCTGAGGCAGGAGGATCACTTGAGCCCAGGAGTTGGAGGTTGCTGTGAGCTATGATGATGTCACTGCACTCTAGCCAGGGAGACAGAGCAAGAACTTATCTCAGAAACCAAACAAATATTTAGGCAGTGCTGAGGAACAGGACCTAACCTAGGTCAGCAGCTCTCACCCCTTCTCCCCTTCCCCATGCAGAGGGCACACCAGAGGGCAACCCCTAGAGAATGGAGTCAGCCAGGCCCTTCCTGTCCCAGCATCCAGCCTTACCCAACAGAGGTCTACACTTGGCTTTGCCACTGGGGGTCAGGACATAACTCAGCTCTGACCCCAAGGAACTATAAATCCAGGAGGAGGAAAGACACCTGCTTAGATCTCTACCTGAGGCCTGGTCTAGAGTGTAGGAGAGCCAGGAGGTCAGAGAAGGGAGGCAATCATGCTCTCCTGAGACCAGAGGCTTCCAAAATAGGTGCACTTTGGAGCTGCAGGGCAGACAAGATTTCTGTCCTCAGCCGTTTCATGAGGCCCCAGTAACAAAAGACAGGTTACCAAGAGAAGAGCATACAAATGTATTTAACAAACACTTTACATGACCCAACATGCTTCAGAAATGAAGGCCCTAAGACCCAGGGAAAACTGTGTTTTCATGGACAGTCGTGCAGAAGTACGATTGGAGGACAAAAGGGTATGATCTCATGGTAATAACTAGAGGGAACTTAGCAAGGCCTGTTTGTTCAGATTCTCCTTGGCTTCTCTGTGACATTAGGACACCTGTCATATGAAGGTCTTCAGGGGAGAAGGTCAGAGAGTGACCGCCCTGTTTCTGCCATTTTCTCAATTTCTTTCAGTCTAAATCGCTCAGTACGCCACGGGGCCATATTTTGGGGCATCATGTGCTGAGCCCTGACAGAGCTGACAAGCTCCAGGGAGCATCTGGGACTACTGATTTTTCATGGCTTGGGACACTTTCTGGGACAGATGCTGGTGGGGCCAGAACGGTCCATTTCTTGCCTCTGCAGCTGACAGGTTGGGAAAGAGACCCTCCACCAAGTGGGCCCCCCCACGCAGGCGTGGATCCCCACCTGGCCAGCAGGAGAGGGCCAGGGGCAGCCCACAGCCCGGGTCTCCCTGGAGGAAGCAGACAGAGCACAGGAGCCAGACAGAGCGCAGGAGCCGCCGAGGAGAGCAGCGGGGACAGGAGCAGCGGAGTGCGGCAGAGAGGACCGGCGAGGGGAAGCGGAAGAGGGATGGGCGGGCTTCCCTCAGGGAGCAGAGAGCACCCCCAAAGAAGGAAAAGGAGGTTCTGAAGAAGGAGGAGCCACGGACGAGGCCGAAGAAACCCAGGTGTGTTGTGGCTCTGATTGGGGCACTCGCTGCGCCCTGTCCCTCCCTGATGAGGGACTGATGCCCCCTCCTCTGCTCTGCTCTTCTAGAATAGTGGCATGGGTTCAAGGGTTCTACCAGCTTGGAAATTCTGGGATTTGGGGGTTTGATTTGCTTGTCTCCTTTGTTCCATTAGCGCTAACGCAGAGGGGTTACTGGACAGAGCCAGTTTATGGAGCCAGCGAGTGGGGGCTTAAGCTTTCATGTTTTGCTACCAATTTTGATGGGCATCTCCCTCTCTCCTCCACCCACCCTGCCACCACTGTCTGGCTCTTTTTATCCCTGAAAGAATCAGAATAGCCCGGGGGCTGTGAGGAGCACACACAGTAACTTGGATTTTGTGCAGCTGAGCACACAGTGTGGTCTGGGCGATGGGAGGGTCATTGCATGGGGCGTTTCTAGCTGAACACTCTCTATAGCTGTGCTGTCCCGTAGGACAGTCACTAGCCACACGTGGCTGTTAAACACTTGAAATGTGACCCACATGACGGAGGAACTAAATTCCCAATTTAATTTTAATTTGACGTTAATACCACTGAGTTGACACAAAAGTTAATGAATTTACTTAACTTGGACAGACAGATGTAGTTTTAAAACTAATTTGATTTGACTTTGAAGGCAAAATATTTCTTCTACAAAGAGATGACCTAGTGTTGTCAATGAAGATACAAGTATCAAGGGAAAATGACATTTTGCTACTTGATAAAGCTATTGGGAAACTTTTAAGTATGTCTAAAACAATGTGGGCGTGTGAATCTACTTTTTCACCTATACATTTATGAAATCCAAATACACATTAAATATGTCTGATGAAAGTTTAATGTGTGAATTGCTGTGTGCTGTGGGTACAAAACGAACATCAGACTTTGAAGATAGTTGGAAAAAAGACTGTAAAATATCTCTAATAATTCTATATGGATTACATGCTAAATTATAATTTTTGATATATTGGATTAAATGAAATGTATTATCAAAATTAATATACCCATTTCTTTGTACCACTTTAAGGTGGCTTCTAGTACAATAAACAGCTCCTGTTCTATTTCCACTGGGCAGCGCTGCGCTAGGGTGCGATGCGAGGGCAGGACTCAGAGAAACGGAGTTTGGGGAGGGAGCCCAGTGCCGAGGGCTACAGGATAGAGTTTTGGCCTCTGCTGACAGGTGGCAGGACTCACTCTGATGGTTTCCGAGCAGGGGGTAGGAGTGTCGTCTTGCCTGTGGGCTCCTCTGCATTCAGAACACCTGAGGACACCCACCTCCTTTCCAACTCCCCTCTGCATCTGCCCTGGCCCTGCCTCCAGATCGTCCTCTTTGGCCTCCAGTGCCTCTGGCGGGGAGTCTCTGTCTGAGGAGGAGCTGGCCCGGATCCTGGAGCAGGTAGAGGAAAAAAAGAAGCTCATCGCCACCATGCGCAGCAAGCCCTGGCCCATGGCGAAGAAGCTGGCGGAGCTCAGGTGAGGGGGCTGGTGGGGGCCAAGGCCTCTGGGTGTCCACAAGGCTCGGTCCCTTCCTCTCCTCTGCCCCAGCACACGGAACACAGCACTCGGGAGCCCCATTAGAGCCACGGCAGGCCTGCAGGGGGAGAGACAGAGGTTCAGTGCGCTCCCCACCTGTTCCCAATCCTTTCATTGCCTGCCGCCCTTTCTGTCCCGTGCCCGCCTCCTCTGGTGGTTCGGTGCCTGCCCCACAGGCCAACACAGATGTGCCTTCCCCAGGGATGCTTTCTGTGACCCCCTCCTTCTCAAGAGCAACTCTCTCCTGTGTTCTTTGAGCACCCAGCATCTCCCCGTGTGGGGCACCCTTGCTTTCAGTGGCTTGTACACTGAGTGGGGAGAGGGTCTCTTAGGTGTTCTCACGTCCGTATTGCCTAAGCCACACTGGTACCGATGCTCCATGAATACCGTTCTGTAGATGATAATGGGCCTCGTACCCACACCGCTCAACTCCTATTTTCAACTCAGCCCCTTCTCTGGTTTGACACGAAAGGCTGGCACCCCGAGCACATTATGATTCTTGAGTCTCTGCTGCACTTTTGAGATAGGAGCAGAAGTGACACTGCAGAACCTCTGGTTGTCCACTAACAAATTCCCATCCGACATTCCCATTCTCCCCTGGGTCCCACCTGTTTTTCTGTCACAGCGCTGGAGGTGGCGCCCACATTCCCCCCTGCCTCTATAGAAAGCCCATGTTCCCTGGCTCCTCTCACACCCGAGTTTTCTCATTGCTCAAGTCAAACCCGTCACCCTTCATTCAGCAGAGCAATCGGCAGCCGTGTTTTGTCGATGTTTGCCCCGTGCGGCATAGCAAAGGCGATGGCTGCACCAGCACAGTGAGACCCTGGCTGGGTTTCTGGGAAACAAAGCTCACTCCACTGCCTGCAAATCACTACACCGCCTCCTATGCTGCTGCAAGAGACACCTCCCTGCAGTGCCTCTAGACCTGTGGTGCAGACCAGTACCGACCACCAGAACTTTCTGAGATGATGGAAACAGTCCTAAATCTACACTGTCTAGTATGCAGCTGCTAGCCCTGTGTAGCTATAAGTATATGAGGTAATACACAGGTTAATTGGCTTGATTTAGCCATTCCACAATGTGTACCTATAGCAAACCATCATGGACACCATAAATATATACAAGTTTTGTTTATCAACTAAAACAATAAAATAAAAATAATTTTAAGACATTTAAATAGTCACACGTGGGCTACTGACAACAGCGTGGACTCTAGGCCCAGCTCTAGGCGGTGGGCTGTGTTCCTTCTTGGCCTCATTTTTTTGAGTCCCTTCTCCCTGCTCTCTCCAGGTGGGGTTCTTCCTCCTGTCAGCAGGGTGCAACGGCCACCTGTCACTCTAACAGAACCTCGCTCCCACTCAGGTGTCACCGAACACATCTTTTATTAACAGTGGAAAAAGAGCAACCTTGATGCATATGGAAATGAGATCTCCAGCAGGCTGGAAGTCTCAGGGACCATGAAAATCTCTAGGGGCTATTCAGCTGCCCAGAGGAGAAATCTGACATCTTCTCTCTGCCATGGAGGGACAGTTCCTTTCTCCTGATGGGATGGGCAGAGGCTGGTCTGAGAAGCTAAAGAGACCTGTCTCTTTCACCAGAGCAGATCTCTCTGGCAAACAATGGGTCTCTGCCCTCAAGGCCCCCTCCCTCCCCTTCTTATCTGCCTCCCTCTCCCCCTCATCCTAGGCTCAGGTCTAAGGCTCTCCCCAACTCAGGCTGAGTTATCTACTGCTCTCCTGCTCCCCAAGGCACTGTCCCCTCACTTGATTGGATGCTCTTGTCTGCAGAGCTATGTCTTCTTCATCATTTAACATTCTTTCCTTTTTATACATAGCAAACACTTGCCGAGCACGCCCTAAATACCAGGCACTGCTCTGAGTGTGGTATATATAACAATTCACTTAATCCTCACAACCGCCCAGTGATTTTCCCCATTTTACTGATGAGGAAACTGAGGCACAGAACAATTGAGTAATTTGTCCAAGGTCTCGTAGCATGTGAAGTGGCCCCCAGCCAGGATTTGAACTAAGGAATTCTGGCTCCAGAGCCTGCACTGTTAATTCGTAATCACCTCTCCAGCATTACTGGACATTCTAGAATGCACCTGTTTGCCTCCTGTAGGATTTCCTATTCGGGTATAGTAAAGTCTGGAGCCGCAGAGAGTGTCCCCAGACTACATCATCTTTTTTAGAAACAGAGGTGCGGGGGCCCCAGCCTCTGGCCCAGTCAGGCAGTTGGCTGACCTGAGCGTAGTTGTTGTCGACTATCTAAGAAGGACAGCAAGGCATAAAAAGCAACATTAGTGAAACAGGTTCACATCCCTGCCACCTTCAGGGACTTGGGCTGGCCCCACTCGCTCCCTCTCAGGCTGGTTTCCTTCCTTGAACCTCTCTGAGCTTCACATTCCTCGTTTATAAAATGGGAATAATATTATCTACCTCACAGGGTTGTTCTGACAAATTCAAAATATTTATATGACTGGCCCAGCACATAATCTGCAATTAATAAATAGTAGTTATTGTTATTATTAAAGCTTGGACAGTTTTTGTACCAGACACTGCGCTAAGCCCTAAGAGATAAGGGAAGAAAGATGAATCAGAGAAGTGCAAGGACATCGTCAATAATGACACATGGTAGGATGTGAAGTTGGCATAAGAGCTTCTGGTGCCATGAGGGGTACTTGCTTTAATCCTAGAAAATTACCCTCACCGCTTGCTTTCTTCAGAGAGATCAGAGGACTTCTGCTTCTGGAAGATGGAATAGACTTACTTTTCCCTATACTTCCCGCTAAGCACAACTAAAACCCTGAACGTTAGATATAAGGCAAATGTTAGAAGATTTGGAAAGGTGGAAAGGTAGAAAGAAGAAGGTAGATTGGCTAAAGACCTCAGGATCAAAAGAATGACAGGGCATGGAGTTCCCTGGGTTTTCTTTCTTTCCTTATGTATCCCAGACTGGGTACTGGAGAAGCTGGCAACCCAGAAACATTAATGGATGCAGACAAAAAACACCCCAAGAAAGGCCTGCTCTCTCCAGCCAAAGGACCAGGGAAGGGACAGCCTAGCAAGACAGAAAGCTTTTGGACAATAACTGCTTACTCCAGCCAAACACCACAAACAGCAGCCCTGGCAGCAAAGGCAAGTGGGGAAGCCTGGATATTCACCCTTGTCAGGCTAAAGCAAGGTGTCCCCACATCCCCAGTAGGGTGGTGTCAGAGAAGGCTGAGTGGGGAGCAGGTGATTTTATCTACAATTCTGCAGTAATGAATCTACACTAGGCAGTAATGAATCCTCCCTTTCCCCATGGTGTCAGTGGGGACCACATGGGGAGTCTAGACTTTTACCACCCCCTGGCAGTAACCAGCATGAGTGGAGGCCTAGGGGGGAGCCTAAATTCCCATCCCTATTCAGCAGTGACAGGAGTCCCTTCCCAGTCCCAGCTGTCAAAGGAGGCCAAGTGAAGAACCTCAACTTCCGACTCCATCTAAAATTAACTGGGCAGCATCCCCCTTCACCTACCAGAACAATGTCAGAGGAGGCCTGCTAAAACACAAGACTCAAATAAGATCTGGAGTCTTATAACATAATGTCCAAAATGTCCAAGTTTCAATCAAAACTTACTTGTCATACCAAGAACCAGGAAGATCTCAAACTAAATGATAAAGGACAATCAACAGATGTTAACATGAAGACAACATGGATGTTAGAATTATCTGAAAAGGTTTTAAAACAATCATCATAAAAATGCTTCAGTGAACAATTGTGAACACATGAAACAAATGAAAAAAAAATAGAAAGTCCCAGAAAATAAATAAAAGATATAAAGAAGAACAACTGGAAAAATATAATAACTGAAATTTTTAAAAACTCAATGATTGAATGAGCTCAACAGCAGAATGAAGAGAACAGAGTGAAGAATCAGTGAACTCGGAGACAGAACAAGAAAAATCACCCAGTCTAAACAACAGAGAGAAAATAGTCTGGAAAAAAATGAACAGAACCTCAAGGATACATGGGACTATCATAAAAGACCTAGCATTAGTATCACTGGAATTCCAGAAAAAGAGGAGAAAGATGGTGGGGCTGAAAAGTATTCAAAGAAATAATGGCTAAACATTTTTTAGATTTGGCAGATTCAAGAAGTGAAACAAATCCCAGATAGGATAAACCCAAAACAAAGAAATTCACCCCAAGACACAGCAGAGTCAAACTTCTAAAAACTTGTAAGCAGTCAGAAAGAATCAATACACTACCTGTAGGGAAAAAATTAAAATGACAATAAATTTCTCATCAGAAACCATGGCAGATGGGAAAAAGTGGCATAACAATTTTCAAATGGAAAGAATTGTCAGCCCAGAATTCTATATCCAGTGAAAATATCCTTTAAGAAGAATAAAGAAGAAATCAAGACATTCTCAGATGAAGAAAAACTAATAAAATTCATCACCAGCATATTTACCCTAAAAGAACAGCTAAAAGAAGTTCTCTAAACAGAAAGGAAATAATAAGAGAAGGAATCTTGGACCATCAGGAATGAAGAAAAGACATGGTAAGAACAAAAATATTGGAAAATATCATATATTTTCCTTTTCTCCTTAAGTTTTTAAAATTATGTTTGACAATTGAAGCAAAAATTATAACACTATCTAAAGTGGTTCTCAATGGATGTAGAGGAAATGTTTAAGACAGTTACATTATAAATGGGGAGGGTAAAAGGATGTGAAGACGGGCAAGGTTTCTACAATTCACTCTAACTAGCAAAATGTCAACACCAGTAGACTTTGATAAGTACACTGTATGATAAATCATATGTATATGTCTATCATATGTAATACCTAGAGTAACTACCAAAAAAAGCTATATAATAGATGTACTTAAACATACTATAGATAAATCAAAATGAAATTCTAAAAAATGTTCAAGTTACCCAAAGAAAGGCAGAAAAAATGAAAGCGGAAATTAAAACAGAGAGAATAAACAGAAAAAAATAAGTCAGCAGACGTAAGCTTTAACATATCAATAATTACATTAAATGTAAGTGGTCTAAATATACCAATTAAAAGACAGAGACTGGCAAAGTAGATTTTTTAAATGGCCCAACTATGTATTGTCTACAAGAAACTCGCTTTAAATATAATATAATGACATATGGAGGTTGAAAGTAAAAAAGTAAGGAAAATATGCTATGCAAACATTACCCAAAAGAAAGTGGGAGAGGCTCTTAAAGAAATTTGCTGTAAAAATGTTAGTTGTTAGTATTTCTATACCTTTACTGTATCCAAAAAAGTTTACTGTGACCATTGAAATTCTTAAACCACATGGGTTCTTCACAGTGACTGGGCCTCAGAGTTTGCACCCAGCCTTGGGCAGGGCCCTCTGTTCTCTTGAAGGCTTTCTGGGGGTCTGGACACAGAATTTGGACTGAGAGAAGAGAAGCATTTGCTGCTGGGCTCTATGGCTCAGGCATTCTGCCCCTACTTTTGAGAACTGTCATCTAAGCCCCTAAATCTTAAAACCTGGCACATTTAAACTCAGAAAACTCCAAGTGTTTATGTGTCTCTGCCCACTTGTGACATACAGAAAGAGGACAAAAATACAAAAAGTGTGAAACCATTCTTTGGTGTTGCAGTGGTGTTGGTGGTCACAGAAAACTCATGCCAGGACATCTCCTGCCTAGAGAGAAACAGGAAGCTGATCCCAGTCAGGAGGACATACATCCCAACTTTTGACCCTAGGGTCAGGAGCTGGACAGTCAGCCTCATTAACATTGAGACATTGAGGCATCCCAATAAAGCCAACCTTGGGATTTACCCCAGGTTGGAATGTAACTTTGATACATGTCAATTTCCCACACTTGTGCTTTGGAGGCAGCTGGAACAGTGGAGTAGGTGTTGTGTGGGAGGCAGAGGTGATCACAGCAATAGCCAGACACACAGCTTTCTTCCATCCACCCTGAGATGGATTTCATTCTTCACCTGCTTGTTTGGGTTTATCCAGTGGTTGCTGATAAACCAGCTTTCTGAGCGGTGGGCTAGGAGGGGACCTGATTGCAGGATTTGCTGAGTTCCATGGTCTAAATACTCCCACCATGGCCAATTCAAAGTTACTAACAATTTAACTACTGGTCAACTAAGTTCCTGAAGATTTAACAATCTATTCTCAGAGCCTGTCCTCACCAGGTCCAGCAACCATCCCAAAATACTTAATACACAAACCATTCATGTGTTCCTCACCCAGCTTTCACTGGATGTTCATCACTCACTCACTCAATTCACGCATTCCAGAAATAGCAATTAAATGCTGCACAGACAGTCCCTTACTTACAATGGTCCCTAACTTGTGATTTTTCAACTTTACGATAGGTTTATTGTGCATACCCCATTGTAAGCTGGGCGTTCAACTTATGATTTTTTGACTTTATGAAGGCCTTATTGGGGTATTAAAGATATTTTTTACTTTCAATGGGTTTATCAGAACATAAAAAGAGCATTTATTTCTTCCTATTGCTGTTGCAATACATTACCAAGAAGGTTAACAGTTTAAGACACCACTCCTTTATTGACTTACAGTTCCTCAGGTCAGGAGTCCAGCATGGTGTGACTGGATTCCCGGGGTCTCGCTGGGCTAAAATCAAGATATCAGCAGGACTTCAGTTCTCATCGGGGGCTTGAGGTTCTCTTCCAAGCTCCCTGGTTGTTGGCAGAATTCATTTCCTTCTCACACGTTCCATGTGGCCCCCTCCAGAGATGCCCCAGCCACAGAAAGTCAAGAATTTTCCTATTTCTAATTTCTCTTACTCACCCTCATGCCACTTGTCTCTCTGACTCTTCCGCCTTCCTCTTCTGTTTGTAAGGGCTCGTGTGATTACATTGGGGCCATCCAGATAATCCAGAACAATCTCTCTATTTTAAAATCAGTAATCTTCATTACATCTGCAAAGTCCTCTTTGCCATGTAACGTAATATATTCACAGTGTAACTCCAGAAGGTAGAGGTCATGGGGCCAAAATTCTGCCTACCTCAAGTGCCTGGTATGTGCCAAGCACTATTCTTGGCATTTGGTAAACTTCAGTGGACAAAACAGACAAAAGTGCCCTGCCTTCATGGAATTTATATTCTAACTAGAGGTATAAAAACACATAGGCTTTCAGCCACACAAGTTTGCACCTTCATCTTTCAGATTTCCTTTGGTTAAGTGTCAATTGAATTCCTGCTCTTTTTGTTTCCTCCTAACCAGGGAGGCCCAAGCATTTGTGGAGGAGTATGAAGGAGCCTTGGGAAAGGGGAAAGGCAAGCAACTCTACGCCTACAGGATGCTGATGGCTAAGGTGTGTGATACAGGGGCAGCAAACCTGTGGGGAGGGCCTGCTCAGCTTCGGAACCTGGGGGACGGACCACCGTAGCCATCTGCCCAGCCTCGCCATTTGTGCCCAGCTGACCCCAAAATTCTGAGCATGAGAGCCACCTGACCATTCTGATTCATGCAAAAGTGGAAACCAACTGTATCCTGCCAATTTCTCCATATTTATCTGTGAGGGCTTCAATATATTTGAAAATTGTTTCCTCTCCAGTAAATAAACTCACAGAATCAATGATGTTAAAACCACTGGGATCTTATTTTCCAAACCCCAAATCAGGACACTGGTTTGGTTGGAGACCCAGAAGGGCTGTGGTGTAGTCAGGGTCACATGGATGGTAAACAGTGATGTCCCCAGAGGGGTGGCGAGAGCTCTGTTTTGTGAGTTGTCTTGTAACCTGGGCTTCTGATTCAGGCCAGGGTAATGTCCAAGCATTGGATATTTAATGTGAGACTGATTGAGGTATCCTTCCTTCCCCACTGATTTGAGAAACTACATTCTCACTCACTTAATTCTTATACAGAGCCTGTTTCAGGGCTTTTATTCTGAACAATCATTTGATGTCGTCATCTCACTGTTAATTATGATGCCTGATAGTTCTAACTTCCCCATTTTTCCCTTTGTTTTTCAAAAATGTCTTTTCTTGTCTTGCCTATCTTTCTGTATGCATTTTTTAAATCACTTTGCCAAGTTGCAATATAGCTCATTGAGATTTTTGATTAGAATTTTTTAATCTGTGATTTAATTTGGGAAAACTTCTTATCTATATATGATATTTAGTCTTCACATCTAAAAATACTAGACATTCCTTATTTTACATCCTTCAGCAAAGTTTGTCATTTTCTTCATATAGATCTCTTCCATGTTTTAAGTTTGTTTCTATGCAGTTCAGTTGCTTTTGCAAATGGGATCATTTTCCATTTATTTAATAACCAGTTATTGGTGGTATGTCAGAAAGCCACAGATTTGTGTGTTAATATTATATCTAGCTTCTTTATTGTACTCTCTTATTAATTCTAATCATTTTCATCTGATTATGTACACAAAGATATTTTTGTTGAGTTTTCCTAAATGTGACATATCATTCCTATCCTAGAGTGTGGGTTAGCAATCCTGGAACAGTATGAGTTGACAATGATGATCATAGGTCTCCCTGCTTTTGCAGCACTTTAATGAGAATGGCTGTAGTGCTTCACACTAAGTTTATGGGAATTGTTGGCTTCAAATGGATTTTCTTTCTCATGATAAAAAATTATCCTCTAGTTATAGTTTAGTAAGACTTCCATTTTGTTGGAAATAGAGATTAGGTTTTGTAAAACACCTTTTCCTTTCTGTAATTAAACCTCAGCCATGGTACATTATTTTTAACTCCAAAGACACATTTGATTTTCTAGTATTTTACTTATGACTTTTACATAAATTTTTATGAGATTGATCTGAATCTGTGTGTGTGCGTGCACATGTGTATATACCCATGCTATCTTGGCAGATTTTAATATTTAGGGCTGCACTTGCTTTAGAATGTTAAATGAGTGGCATTATCTCCTTTTTATGCTGTAAATCTGTTTATGAAGCATGATTATTCCTTCTTTGAAAACTGTAAAGATGATACGCTTAAAACTGTAGAGATTGAGAACCATTTTTATAAAATACCTCAGTAATTTCTTTCATTTTTTTCCCTGTTTATTAATGTATTTACATTTTAACTTTTTCTTGGAGCCATTTTGATAATTCATATTCTTCCTGAAACTGGATCATCCTTTCATTAAAATTTTCATGTGTATTAACAGAGAGTTGCATATGGTAGCCCCATAATTTTCGTAATTCCTTTTTTTTTCTTTTTTTCCATGCAGTAGTTTGAGAAGCAAGTAATTGCTTTTTATATCTGTTGGATTTGAATCTTTTTTATACCTAATATTATTTTTTCTCCTTTTTCTGTTATAATTGCCTGGCAGCTATTTATGGGTCATTTTATTAATTTTTGTCTAAAAACTATTTACCACTTAACAACTGCACGCTCAGATTTTTTTCCCAACTGAGAAATGTGCTCTTCAAATATATTTTTTTCTAGTTTTTTACTGTGACAAAACAATGCTGCAAAAACACCTTTATGCATTTATCTTAGATACATACGTTTTTGATTACAACAGGACAGAGTCTGTCCCCAAAATAGTACTGCTGATTCAAAAGTATGCATATTTTAAATTTAACTACACATTTCCAGATTATTTTCCCCAATGTGTGGCAAATCATGCTCAAATAAACAAAGTCTAAGAATGACTTCTCCTTGTTAGTTATGAATGTTATTATCTTTCAAACTAATCTAACTGGTTTTTTAATAGATTATTCTTCTTTTAATTTGCACTCACTATCTTTTTTATTGTGGTAAGAACACTTGAGATCTAACTTCTTAACAAATTTTTAAATGCTCAGTACAGTATTGTTAACTATAGGAATGATGCTGACCAGGCGCAGTGGCTCACGCCTGTAATCCTAGCACTCTGGGAGGCCGAGGCAGGGGGATTTCTTGAGGTCAGGAGTTCGAGGAATGATGTTGTATAGCAGATCTCTAGACAAATATATCTTTGATAAATGATTCTGTTCAATCATGTTTCTCTTCAAATGGTTCCAGCTTCCTCCTTAGGAAAAGGATCGCTGCCCAACCTCTGTCCTCTGTATTTACCTTCCCTCGTTGTTCTAAATTCTTTTCTTTTACTCTCTTTGCAATCTCAGAAATTTCTCAGGTTTATTCTCAATATCTTTGAATCCATTTACCTCTGTGTCAATTATAGTCTTTATTTTTTCTAATGTTTCTTTTCATTGAAGTATTGAATTCTTGGTTTCCCTGTGTTCCTTTCATATCTCACTATATTCTTTTTAAAATCTCAAATTGGTATCCTTTTAGAAGCCATATTTCTTGCATCCTATTAACAACACTGAACTGCTTCCTAGAATTTATTTATGCATCCTGGAGGAAATATTTTCCACAAATATCAAAGAATGGTGTTCCTGGTTCTGCAGTAGTATTTCTCAGGCCTCACTGGTTGTTTTCATTTTAGTCACCAGGACCCAGGTTTCATCCATAGATGGGACACATAGCTTGCCTGCACCCTGCGGGACCACGATTTGAAAACTTTTTCCTATATGTAGCTTGAAAGATGATATGACAACTAATAACTCAGTCCCAGGGCCAGCAGCTACCATTTCACGGAGGCCTGAGGAAGGGGCTTGGGGTCTTCTGCGCACACCATCAGCCCGGTTTTCTGACACTGTCAGCCAATGAAGGATAAGAGCTTCCATGCCGGAGCATCTCCCAGGCCTCGCTCTGCCTCTGCCCAAGTTCCAGGGCATCACCTTTCCGTCCGAGATACCCATGGTTTTCAGGGGCTGTCAGGTGGTTGCCAAGAAACCAACTGGCAGGCTGTGCCTCCAGGGGCCTCCCTTGGCAACGTTCATTACCCTACTGAGCCTCAGCCTTGCAAGCCTATATTTTGTACTGATTTTATCAGCACTCTGACAGTGGATCCATCTCTCAGGGAGGACTCACATTAATAAAGCTTATGAGACTGATATATAAAACCAAATGCTGAATTATTAAATTACAAGGAGAAATAACTGATGCAAGAACTGGAATATTTGAAGTCCACGTCAGCAGGGCCTATTATTTTTGATAGTTGAGTTAGTTACATGTGAGACTAAACCATCATCCTGATTCCTGTCTATTAATTTACCACGAAAGTCACTGCCATAGAAACCAAAATACTCACGGCCCAGGTGACCGGCAAATGCTCTCTTCCTACATAGAAGGCCAGGTGAGCCAAAGATTATTTCTGAGCACGGAATCGGAACCAGGGAGGGTAGATGGAGCAGGGAGACTGGAGGGCCCATTGTCTGTCAGCTGCCATCCCCACGTCCTCCGTATCTCTGCCATCACTACCAAGATACCAGTCTTTTGCTTATGGGCCCCTCTTCTCTTTACCATTTGTGATCATCTCTCTCTTCTGACAGCTGGTTCCTTCTTTACATGGTAATCATTCAATCAGGACAGGGTCAAAACCATACCTGGAAAATCGAGTCTGGAAAACCTGTCTGAATCCTTCACATGCTTCTCCCCTTTCATCCTTTAGTCACTTTACAAGGGAAAAATCTCATTTCCTTCATGAACAAGCTCTTTAGGAGAACTTTTAATAACAGAAACTGGGCCTGCTATTTTCTAGGAGTTTTTTTTATCCTCCAAAGGGATTTATTTTCAGGGAGTAGGGCTGGCGGAGAGAAGCCCTTTGAAGAGTTGAGTAAACAACATCCCGCCATTAGACAGATAACTACTCAGATCTGGTTGGTAGAAACTCTGGGTGTCAGAGCTGGGAACAGACCATCGGAGGAGGGCAAAAGCCTTCCTATCTCCTTTCAGCAAAGCGAGGCTGTTGTCTCCCAGGAGAAGAATGCAGCCGTGGGTTGAGGTCTCTTTATGTTCCACCAGCCTTGGAGTTTAGTGACAATTCCTGTGGGATATAGGCACGTGGCTGTCTGCCAAATGTGGGTGTGAGAGTTGTGAGATTTCTTTCTTCCTTTTAATTTTTGTTTTAAGGTGAAGAAAGTTGTATCAGAGGTTGCTAACCCAATTTGATCCCCCAAACCACAAATTGTACACAGAATTTCTAAGTTTGTATATAAACTGTCCAGACTTGGAATTTTATGAGCACTGTAGACAAACTCAAGGTATTGCTGTGGCCCTGGCTTCTCCGTCGCTCCACACCTGACTGTGGCAAAGTGAAGGCTTGAACGCTCACCTCTGGCAGCCTGGGCCCAAGGATTGCTGGAGACGGGGACCCAAGACAGCAGCCTTACCCAGGTGTCAACCTCATGTTGACACATTGGCAATGACATGCCCCTCCTATGTGCCCCTTCATGCTTCAGCACAACAATGAGTTGAGGGTTTTACCTGTTTTATTTCAGAAATGGGTCAAGTTTAAGAGAGACTTTGATAATTTCAAGACTCAATGTATTCCCTGGGAAATGAAGATCAAGGACATTGAAAGTGAGTATTTTGGTGTCACTGTTTTTTAGTTGGTTTCCTGAAGGGTTTTCCAAGAGTTTGAGTGGTTTCCTTGGACTTCTGATTAGATTCTTCATTGGTTCTGTTGTATTAGAAAAACAAGCATGTGTTTTGAACTGGTCAGACCAAGATTTAATTCTACTTCCTTACTTTCTGTTTATAGGAGCCTAGGCAAGTAGATTCACACCATAGAGCCTCAGGTCATTTGTCCAGAAAAGAAAATGGAGATCAGGATGTTGTTCCACAGACCAGTGTGAAAACTGAACCCATCACACACTTTTATAAAGTGCTCAATAGCGTCAATTTCCTCCTTCTGCAACACCGAAACCCACCATCTTCTCTCTCTCCAGGTCACTTTGGTTCTTCAGTGGCGTCGTATTTCATCTTTCTCCGATGGATGTATGGAGTTAACCTCGTCCTTTTTGGCTTAATATTTGGACTAGTCATAATCCCAGAGGTAAGAAAAGAACTTCTATTAATGTATCTTTAGATAGTGTATTATGACGACCATCTTCAATTACATCAACCAAATACTCTCTGTTTTACAAAAAACCAGTCATTTATTTTAAATTCTATACTCACATCAATTGCCCAGACTGTTCAGGACAAAGAATAGGACCAAACTGTTTCTGAATTAAGAGGTGAACCTGACATTTTTCTACCTTTCATTTTACCTTGAGATCAGTGGAGAATTAATATTTCAGTGAGGTTTTTTTTCCCCCATTTTACTCTGAAAAAAAAGAGAGAGGGATAGAATACATTATGTCATTATTTATCACAAAAAAAAATATCTTGAATTTGAATATCACTCCTCACTATTCTCCTAGATACAATCTTGTTATGGATGTAAGTAGATCCTTACCTATGGATGATTAACTGAGAGACAAAAAAGGGATAAGTGATTTGTGCAAAGTCACACAATAAGTTTATAGTAAATTGAGATCCCAGGTCCCCAGAGTTTGGCCTGGGATCTTTTCCAAGGGAGCCTGTGGTCCGCTAAGCACAGAGCATAGTAATTACTACAGTCCTGACTATAATACTTGGTGCTGGTGCTGGGTACACAAGTGGATCTACTTCAACAGCTTTCAGGGTAATAGTATTTTTGCATTGAGTATTTTCTTCCTCCCAGGGGTATTCATTGGTTCTATGATGACTTATTGATTCCTATTTTATTATAAATGGTTCTGTGAGCATACTGGAGCCAATACTACCTGCACTCACATGCTTGACTTTTTTGCACATTCATTTTTCAGGAAATTAAAAACTTTCTACATAGTGAGAATTAAATAAGATTAGTTGGAATAGGTTAACAGTACATTGTGATACCCTTGATAACAAAGGAGTGTTTTGTTATTTATAAAAACCACTGAATTCTTTTCTACATTATCTAAAATGTGTACTTACAAATATGTTTTTAACTAGCCTTTATAGTCTTTCTTATACACACTTGCAAATCAAAGACTGTGAGTCCACTTAACCCTACATATATTCTTATGCTAATATCACTCTCTGACCCAGAAGTCAGGATTTTAAACCTTCTGGCAAGTGTATACAAATGCTCTTGCACTGACTCTGTTCTCCCCAGGGGGAAAATATTGTCAGAAGCTAACAGGAAGTTTCACTTCTCCCCTCCGCAGCCAGGCAAGTGCGAGAAGTTTTCCCCAGTGACTACTTACTTTTGCAGAGCTCTTGGCTTTCTTCTTGGAATTTTTTTATCCAAATAGATTTATTTCTTTCCGTAAGAAGAGAGCACATTTAAATGCTGTAGGCCTGTGAGACATCTCTGGAATTTTGCTTTACAGTGGTCCAAAAAGGCAGTCTGGGGGGAAGTTGAAAAATTTTAAGGACATTGTTTACTAAGTTCTTTTTTAAGGAAACATTAAATTTTGTATAATTTATCAATATTTTCTATGGGGGGGGGACATTTATTAGAAACAATGAAAACTTAGTCATTGGTGCGTTCCAATAAAGCAGGCAAGATGTGAACCATCCGCACTGGAGCACCTGGATTTGATTGGCAGGTGATTGGGAAAGCCACATTGGAGTGGAGTGAAAGGAAGGAAGAGCCCTCGGCTGGGGACCACTGGGGAAGAAGGGGAGAAGCAAAGACCAAGTAGGAGCCTATTGCAGTAGTTCAGCCCTAGATCCAAGTAATACCAGTAGGAATGGATTAAAAGAGAGGAATTAGAGTAAAGTAGCATGGACAAGACTTGATGACAGGGTGGATAACAACAGTTGAGGATGTGGGATATTGCAAGATGCCTTCTTAGGATGATGGGAAATTGGCCACATGGGAATCAGACACATCCAAATTCACTGCAAATAAAGTGGAGGAGGTGTCCTGTTGGTCAAAGACATGAAGAACTTCAGAGCCCAAGGGTTTTCAGCGTAAGCCAGTGATCAGATGTTCCCATGGCTCATGAGTGTTTTAAGGCCAACCACAGTGAATCGGAGGGTCCAGGGATAAGAATAATAGAAGTGCTCAAAGGCAACTTTAACAAAATTTCTCCTCATATTCATCTTCCTTTTCCCACAAACCCTCAATGCCATTTTAATGGAATTAAACAGCTCTGAATGCAAGAATGGGTCTTGTTCAGCTTTAATGACAGTTGCCTGCAGAACTCAGAACATCTGCATGATCCCTGGGGAGCTCTCAGTTATGCTGCAGGAGACGGCTGGCCAGGCCCTACTGGATGACACATTCATGTACTTCTCTGCCAACACTGGCTGCGTGTGAAAATCACCTAGGGAGCTTTAAGAAATACCGGGTCCTAGGCCCATCCCCCACCAAATGAATTTGAATCTCCAAGGGTATGGCCTTGGCATCGATATTTTAAAAGCTTCTGTAGTAAGCAGACTTCTGAGATAATCTCCAATGATCCCCCACTCCTGGTACTCATGCCTTTGTATAACCTTTTCCCTTTGAGCATAAGCTAGACCTGGTGACTTGCTTTTAACAAACAGAATATAACCAAAGTGATGGGCTGTCACCATGTCATGCAATAAATCTCTTAAACTTATTCCTCCTGTCTAAGCGAAATTTTGTACCCTTTGACCAACATCTCCCAATCTTCCCTCTCTGGGTAAAGTTTTTGTTGTCTTCATATGTTTGTTTGTTTTGCATATGTGGTAGGCAGAATTCTGAGAATGACCCTTAGAATTCTCAATGACCCTCAACCTTGTATAATGCCCTCCTCTTTGAGTATGGACAGAACCTGGGAATATGACAAGATGTCACTCTGAGATTATCTAGGTGGACCTAGTTTAATCACATGAGTCCTATCAAAGTCAAGAGTTTTCTTTGGCTGGTTGCAGAAGATGTCACAGATATTCAAAACATGAGAAGGACTTAACACACAGTTGCTGATTTGAAGATGGGGGTACCATGTGATGGGGAGTGTGGGAGGCCTTGAGAGGCTGTGCAATCATTATCTTTGAGTTGTAGAGGTGATAGGTAATTTTTTATATGCTCTTTGTAGTTTCTCACATTTTCTACGATGAGCATGTATTACTTTTAAAATCAGGAAAGTGACCAGTGTTATTTAAAGATGAAAACGGATATGTCCTGCTCTGAGAAGGAAGGTATTTAACCCAGTATATGAATAGAGACCTGTGTGTTTGTGTTTTCTCCACTCACACCGGTGTCATTGTGTCGCTACCCCAGGTACTGATGGGCATGCCCTATGGAAGTATTCCCAGGAAGACAGTGCCTCGGGCTGAGCAGGAAAAAGCCATGGACTTTTCTGTCCTTTGGGATTTCGAGGTACTATTGCCAACATGCCAACGCACTTTCACTTTGTGATTGTGAAGCCTAAAGATTGCGTGGATTTGTGAAATAATGTATTTAATTATTGAAAAACCAGTACTTCAATAAATAGGATCTCAGCACTAGGCTAGATGAGCTCCATGTCTCTCAACAGTCCTCCCAGGTCTGCTTCATGGGCTCCTCCCTCCAGCCACACTCCATGAGGCCACCGCTCCCCTCTTTCTGCCGGATCTCTGCAAGGTGATCTCGCAGTGTGGTTTTCTCTCCCCGTTCCACATTAAGACCCGGGGTCTATCCTTACTGCAGGCTTTCCCCCAGTTTCACATGACGTCTTCAACCAAATGTCCGAACTACTCCTCAAATTCAACACCTATCCAGCCGAAACCCCCGTGTCTCTTTCCCATCTTCTTTATTGGAACCACCATTCATCCATCACCCAAGTCTGAGGTCTGAAAGTCATCCTACACTTCTTCCTCTTCCTCACCATTGCCCCATCCAATCAATCACTAAAGCTGAGCCTACCTACTAAATATTTCTTCAATCTTCTGGAAACACAATTAAGGACACTGGATTTTATTCCACTGGGGAATGGAAATCAATGAATATCCAAGGAGGAAGAAAGTCATTGAATATCTGGGCTAAATAGGAAAAAGCCATAGACTTTTTCCTCCTTTGGGATTTCAAGGTACTATTGCCAACATGCCAATGACTTCCATTTTGTGATTGTAAGGCCTAAAGATCACATGGATATGCGTGAATAGTGGATTTAACTATTGAAAAACCAGTGTTTTCATCAAATAGGATTCCAGCATTAGGCAAAATGCTTTTCTCTATCCCTCTTACCATCCCTCTTACCCTTTGAATAATGCTCTCCCTTTACCAGGACTACTGTGAAGAATCTTCTACCTCTCCTCCCTGCCTTAGCTTGGCTCCTAAAATCTCCATTCCCTCTGCTACCAGAAGAATCTTTCTGAAATGCAAATCTCAGCCTGAGCAAGAGTGAGACACAGTCTCTACAAAAAATAGAAAACTTAGCCACGCATGGTGGCACATGCCTGTAGTCCCAGCTGCTTGGGAGGCTGAGGCAGGAGGATTGCTTGAGCCCAGGAGTTTGAGGTTGCAGTGAGTTATGATGACACTACTACACCCTAGCCTGGGAAACAGAGCAAGACCCTGTCTAAAAAAACAAAAAATAAAATGAAAATCTGACCCTGTCACTCCCCTGCCTCTGATATCCATTGATTCCTATTCCCAAATGGAATACAAGCCAGGGCTCTTAGTTGGGTTTACAAAAGAACTGTCCATGACCTGGCTGTTGCCTACCTGTCTAGTCCCGTGTCCATCTAATACCTCTCACTTTTCTGCCCCAGTATCACCAAGCTTTGGGGAAGTCCCTGCACACGTCATACACCTTCAGTGCCCCCTGCCTTTGCTCATGGTCCTCTGCCTGGAACACCCTTCCCTCCTTGGGGAGTTCCCACATCCCCATGCCCCTGGGCTCCCAGGGGTGCTGAGACCAGGAGGCATGGCTGTGAGGTCTCCCACCACAGGTCATTGCTGCTGCTGCCCTTCGCCCTGAAAGTCAGCTTGGAGACCCGTGTGAAAGTGAATTGGAGTATCTTTCCAAGTTATTTGGAAAGGATTTCCTTTATTCTTTGTTTTAGCCAAGGATCCTTGTTGAGGCATCCTATCTACCGAAACCAAACTGAATTTATTCAACAATAACCCCTTGCTCTCATTTACAAAGATGTGTAAAAAGTGCTAAAAATCTAAGTTAATATCACACCTAAATAATCACACCTAAAAGTGTACTAATTACATTTACACCTAAAGCCAATTACACCTAAAAACCAAAAATAAAACGAAACAATATTTGAAGTTGGGGCGACACTGTGGGCCTTATTGTGTATAATTTTCTTTAGAAGTTTTGAAGTATTGAGAAAGCTCACAGACTCCCATCTGCTTCTGGAGTGTTAAATATGACCCTGGGGATGGGGACAATCATTTGGGGACAATCACACACAGGCACACTCATGCACAGCCACACACACCCGTTATCCCTAATTTTGTCCTGAGTGTTAACAACACTCTCCTCTCCCTCCTGTAGCCCCATGCACTCCGTGTAATGGGGGAATGAAGGGATTGAACAAGGGAAAGAAGGAGAGACATGGAGGGGCCCCAGAGCCCTGGGGACAGGGCGTTAAGGGAAGAAAAAAAACATGCAGAACTCTTCCTTCTTCCCCTTCGACTCCAGTTAAAACCTGGAGAAAGAAACCCCTGGTAGAATGGAAGGGTCTGATGATCACCTGCTTTGCGCTTACAAACCCAGGGCGTTCGGCTTTGCCATCCCACAGGGCTACATCAAGTATTCTGCTCTTTTCTATGGCTACTACAACAACCAGAGGACCATTGGGTGGCTGCGGTACAGGCTGCCCATGGCTTACTTTATGGTGGGCGTCAGCGTGTTCGGTTACAGCCTGGTGATTGTCATTAGATCGTAAGTATGACTGTCTCATCTACAGGCTTTGACTTCTTTTCACAAAAACAGCTCACTCCTCTGGCTATTCTATGCCTACTTACCTTCTTATGGGGCCTTTACAAAGAAAGCAAGGAAACAAATACACAAAGCAAATGTGAATTGTAATATATGGTATGAAAGACATAAACCAGGTAACATGGGATGTTCCAGGAAATGAGGCAGAAACTCATTTAGATGAGGCTGAGAGCTGCCAGCCATGCTGAAAGGCTGGGGAGCAGCATTTGAGACAAAGGAAAAGAATGATGTGCAAAGGCCCTGAGACAGCAAATATCCTAGTGTGTTCCCCAAATTGTCACAAGACCAATGTGGCTTGGGGGGCAGCATGGCACCTGGGAAAGTAAGGCTAGAGGTTTGTAAGGCCTGTTTCTGCTTTTCTTCTGAGCTCAGCTTCCCCAGAAAAATTCTTTTGCTCCTCCATAACTCCAGCTTGTGGGTCAAACCGAGCCTGGCACTTATAAAAATATAAACAATAAACTTATACAAAGTAACTGTATATGGCTGTGAATAACCATGGCAGCCTCTCTGCCCCCAGCTTGTCTCTGTGATCAGAAGTGGCCTTTTAATATGTCGGCACCTTTTAATTCATATTCTTGGGGGAAAAAATTGCCCAACCCGTGAATTGCTTCTTCAGAGTCAGTGGACCCATCAGCTGTGGCTGGGAGGTGTTGGGGGCAGGGAGGCACAGTCTCCTGCACAAAACTGACCACCAGGGCCTGCTTGCCCTTCAGCAGGGACCTTAGGGGTCACTTCTTCCAGAAGACTATAGGTAGCTGTGCTTCTGGGAGAGGAGTAGAATGCTCTTGAAACCTGGTTAGAGCCTCTGAAAGGGCAATGGGGAAGCCTGGCTTGGCTTTCTATGACATCATCTCAGGGGAAAAAGCTACCATTCACAAGACTCCGCCCCGCACTCAACAGTGACCACTAGAAGATATTCAGCTGCCCAACTCTATCAAGCAAAAGGAAAAAACAAAGAGATGGGCTGGGTTTTATTCTTAGCCCTTATGTTGTTACTTTTTCCCTGCCATTATCCCAGATAAGTATAGGGATATGGAATGTTTCCATGATGAACCAAAAAAGCCAACTAAGCCCTGCGACACAGCAAATCTAAAAGCCCAAACCATGAGACAGAGTTAGAGAGGCACACAAACCACAACTCCTCCCTGTTAATACCTGGTAGACCCCTGCTTGGGATTCCCACAGGGCCAGGCTCCAGGAGCACAGGTCGAGGACAAAGAGGATAGAGTAGGAAGATCCAAGGCACTTTTATCTGAGCTTGCTTAAGAAAAGGATGTGAGCATTGCCTGAATGTAGTACCCACTGCCTCAGGGTTTCTTGGGTTTTATATCAGAAAAAAAAAATATGTACTATCCAAGAAAATAGATAACTTAGAAGGGGATATTCCTCTTTGGGAAGAGTCCCCATAGTCTATGGCCATACCACCCTGAACACACCCAACCTCATCTGATCTCAGAAGCTAAGCAGGGTCAGGCCTGGTTAGTACTTGGATGGGAGAAGAGTCCCCGCAAAGTTCTCAAACTGCATTTGCAGATGAGTCAAGCCAAAGGCAATCAGGTGTGAGGGTAGAAAGCATGATCAAGTGTCCTGCATCCTACAGGCTCTTTGGTGCCCAGGTGACACCGTATGTGCTTCAGGGGACTCTAAATTTGGGGCAAAAGGTGCCCTGGCTATCCTCAAAGCTATCTTGGGTCAAGTCCCTGCCTGGCTCATTTGCTCATTAGATGTCAGCTACCTGTTCATCTGCTACTCGTGCCCAAGACTGGCTCAGGCCAAGGTTTCACTGGGGTGACGCAGCAGAAACAGGGCAGGCATCACAACAGTGGTGTGTGCCCTACAGGATGGCCAACAATACGCAAGGGAGCACAAGCGAGGGGGACAGTGATAACTTCACGTTCAGCTTCAAGATGTTCACCAGCTGGGACTACCTGATTGGGAATTCGGAGACGGCCGACAGCAAATATGCCGCCATCACCACCAGCTTCAAGGTAGTCACCCCAGAGCAGTCCCCGCTTCTCGGGGGAACTCTGGGTCCCTCCGGTCACTGGGAAACTTCTCCCAGCTGCAGCACAGGAAATAAAATCCCCAAATAATTTGTGACAAGAGCTTTCCCGGAAGCACGAGCCCAGCTCTCAAGCCCTCTAGAAAGAAAGCTCGTGGCTGGTGCTCACCATCTGTTTCTTAATAAGGCAGAGAATCCAGATGCCGAGATCTGCTCCTGCCTGTTTCCCATGGAATAGCTTTCTGCTGGAGGAAGTGGAAGGACTCCTTGGGGATAGCATTTCTCAACCTTTTCTGCACGCTAGAATCACCTAAGGAGCTTTAACTATCTCCTAAGCCCCGCCTACAGAGATTCTGATTAGTTGGTCTGGGGTGGGGTCCTGACATTGGTTTTTGTTTTGCTTTGTTTTGTTTGAGACAGGGTCTTGCTGTATCACCTAGAGTGCAGTGGTGAATATCATAACTCACTGCAACCTTGAATTCCTGGGCTCAAGCAATCCTCCTGGCTCAGCCTCCCGAGTAGCTGGGACTATAGGCATGAGCCATTATGCCCAGCTAATTATCTTATTTTTTGTGGAGATGAGGTCTCACTATGTTGCCCAAGCTGGTCTTGAACTGAGCTCAAGCAATCTTCCTGCATTGGCCTCCCAAAATGCTGGGATTATAGGCACGAGCCACTGTTCCCAGCCCTGACATTGGTTTTTTAAAAGCTCCCCAAGTGATTAGAACACCCAGAAAGAGTTGAGAACCCTGGTTTGGGGGTATAAGAATAAAGAAACCAATCTTGTGTTTCTCACAATCCACAACAATTACAACTAATTATCGTGTTCGTTTTTTTCACAAGAGAGATTTGAGGTGGCCTACAGAGCTATAGTCCATGTAAAATAACCGTCCAGATGGTAAACAAATGAATGAAGGCTGAAGCTGTGACATCAAAGCACTGTACATTATATTTTTTTACCCCTTGATTGTAAAAACCATTCCACGTTCTTGATGGTCCATTATTCCTCCTGTGTGATCAGTCAGACTTTCTTTCCCCCAGGACCTAGAGGAGGTCAGATCTACACGGCAACTGTGCTTGGCTGTCTTCTCTTTGTCCCTCTCCTCTCCCCAGCCCTTCCTCCTACAGATGGCAGGGACCCCCACCAGGCAAAGGGCTTGGGCTCTGGAACTCACTGCATGGGTTTCATGAGCCCCCGGGTCCTGTAGGTTTGGCAGTGGGTGGAACAGGGGGCTGTCTCCTCTCCTTCTCACAGCGATGGGGGGCTTACGGCCACCTGCATCCAAGGGCAGGGTAGGGGTGGGTGGGGGCTTTGACTCTTCCTTCAGACCTATCAGAAACAGACAAAGATCACTGCCTGTGAAGCACTTTGAATATCTGAGAAGGAAAAAGAGTCCTCCTTTGAGTCTATTAAAAACAGGCATCATAAATGCACTTACATAACAGGACAGACACGAGAATTATGAGTTAAGACTTTGGAGTCTAGGAGACCTCATTTTTCATCCTGGCTCTACCGCTTACTACCTGTGTCTTTATAATTATTGATGCAGGGCACACGGTTAATCATCAAAAATCAATTGTATTTTTATCTACTAGCAGAAAAAATTAGAAAATGCTTTTTAAATTCTATTTACAATAGTATGAAAAAACATAAAATTCCTAGAAATAAATTTAACCTAAGATCATTACACCAAAAAGTATAAAATATTGCTGAGAGAAATTAAGAAACCCTAAATAAATGGAGAGCTATGCTATACTTATGGATTAGAACAGAGATTGGCAAACTATGGCCAAGGGCCAAAGCCAGCCTGCTGCCTACTTTTGTAAATAAAGTTTTATTGAAACAAAGCCATGCCTATTTATTTACATACTGTCCATGGTTGCTTTCCAGCATAGTTGAGTAGTTGTGAGAGAGACCATATGGCCTGCAAAGCCAAAAATATTTACTATCCGGCTTTTTATAGAACAAGTTTGCCAACCCCTAGATTAGAAGACTCACTATTGCTAAGATTCAATTGGAATCTGTTTGATCTGTAGATTTAAAACAATCCCAATCAGACAGTTACTGAAATCTCTCTGGGCCTTGGTATCTGTAATATGAGTAATAATAGTAACTACTCTATAGGTTAGTTGTTGGGATTAAGGAGAATAATGCAGGGAGTGTTTAGTACCACGTCTGGCACATGGTCAGTGTTCAATAAATCTAAGTTTTTCTTATTATTAATACATGTACCAAAATAGCAGTAGCATCAAAATGTATTTTCTCAAAGAAAACAACATTCTCCACAGGGCACAGGGCATTATATCACCCCCCTGTATTACTTCATTTATGGAAATATACAGTAGCAGTCCCAGAGGCCAACAGCAGTGGTTCCTGTTGGTTGCTGGCCTAACACTCTTCACATCTCGTTTTCACACGTTAAGGAATCAATAGTGGATGAACAAGAGAGTAACAAAGAGGAAAACGTGCATCTGACAAGATTCCTTCGTGTCCTGGCCAACTTCCTCATCATCTGCTGTTTGTGTGGCAGTGGGTACCTCATTTATTTTGTGGTGAAGCGATCCCAGGAATTCTCCAAAAAGCAGAATGTCAGCTGGTATGAAAGGAATGAGGTAAGCAGTACGTCTCCGAAGAGGTCAAGTCCAAGGGCAAACGCTGGGATCACTGGTTCCTCTTCCACTCGGCTGAGTCATTCAAAGTCTGGGTTACGAGACTTGTTTTCAAATGTGAAATTATATTCCTTTCCAGTCACGTAGCATAAACACCTTGAACTAGGTGTCTGTTATTAGGCTTTGGGGGCTAGCTCCCAGAACCAGATAAAACTGGATTATAATTAGCATGTCAGTCAATGGGAAGGCCAATTGTCCAACACCAATGACTAGAAAGGTGATTCTCTTACACGGACTAATCACATCAGATCTTGTCCCTGTTAGTAGTTTGTTCCCACCCACTTGTATTTTAGGATTCATGAGGACACCGCGTCACTCAGTTTTGTTGTCTATGGGTTTTTGATTTTGTTATTTTTTTTTTTTTTTTTTTTTGAGACAGAGTCTCACTTTCTTGCCTGGGGCGAGTGCCGTGGCGTCGGCCTAGCTCACAGCAACCTCAAACTCCTGGGCTCAAGCGATCCTACTGCCTCAGCCTCCCAAGTAGCTGGG
>CAUYSK010050102.1:0-44213 GCA_963575035.1 Avahi laniger | reverse complement strand
GAAATTATTCCACAGCATCCAGAAGGATGGATTCCTCCCCAACACATTTTATGAAGCCAACATAACCCTGATACGAAAACCAGGAAAGGACGCAACAAAAAAGGAAACCTACAGACCAATATTCCTTATCAATATAGATGCAAAAATTCTCAACAAAATTCTACCTAACTGAATCCAGGTGCTTATTAAGAAAATAATCCATCATGACCAGGTGGGCTTCATTCCAGAGATGCAGGGATGTATCATCATACGCAAATCTATAAACGTGATTCACCACATAAACAGAAGGAAAAACAAAAACCATATGATTCTCTCAATAATGCAGAAAAAGCATTTGACAAAATTCAACACCCTTCTATGAGAAAAACGCTTGAGAAAATAGGCATAGATGGGGCTTACCTAAAAATGATACAAGCCATATATGACAAACTCACAGCCAACATCATACCGAATGGGGAAAAATTGAAAGCATTCCCTCTTAGAACTGGAACCAGACAAGGTTGCCCACTGTCTCCACTTCTATTCCACATAGTGCTGTAAGTCCGGGCCACAGCAATCAGGCAAGAGAGCGGAATTAAAGGCATACGAATGGGAACAGAAGAGATCAAACTCTCACTATTTGCCGATGACATGATATTATATCTAGAAAACCCCATGGATTCAACCAAGAGGCTCTTGGAATTGATAAATGAATTCAGTAAAGTCTCAGGATACAAAATCAATACACGCAAATTAGAGGCATTCATCTATGCCAAAAGCAATCACACCGAGAACCAAATCAAAGACTCAATTCCCTTCACAACAGCAACACAGAAAATAAAGTACCTACAAATATATTTAACTAAGGAGGTAAAAGACCTCTACAGGGAGAACTACGAAACATTGAGGAAGGAAATAGCAGAGGATGTAAACAGGTGGAAAACTATACCATTCCTGTGAGTCGGAAGAATCAATATACTACCCAAAGTGATCTACAGATTCAACACAATCCCTATTAAAATACCAACATCATTTGTCACAGATATAGATCCAATTCCTTCTTGATCATTTCTCATTCTCATTCATTCTATATACGTTGCTGAGGATGACTGCCTCCTTTCCAAGACTCTCCCCTCCACAGCTCTTTTGGCAATGCACAAGACTGCTCATTGGCATGTTTCTCAATGCTTCTTTCTCTTCCTCATTTGTGGGCTGTCTTTGCTTTAACCCCCTCCCCCACCCGCACATATAATTGATATTTTACTGTCTTCTTTACTATGATTTTTTCTCCTTAA
Source organism: Avahi laniger (assembly GCA_963575035.1). Taxonomy (NCBI): domain Eukaryota; kingdom Metazoa; phylum Chordata; class Mammalia; order Primates; family Indriidae; genus Avahi; species Avahi laniger. The sequence continues at coordinate 42,939 of CAUYSK010050102.1, read as the reverse complement.
AGATTACAGCTGATATCAAAAACCACCTCTGCAATTTCTCATCAGTATCTGCCATGCTAATTTGTTACTTTTAGGAAAACCAGTTTTGTACATCAAGCTACTTGCTGAATTATTTCAAACTGATATTTCACTATCAGTTTGGATTTAATAACTGAACTAAATCCCCACCCTCCATTTCAAAACATGCCTCCTCCTCTTAACTCTCAGATTTCTGTCCTTCTTGCCAAATTTTCTTAATTGAAAATCATTCACAGTTCAGTACCAGTTTGCAAACAATGTGGTGCTATGGCACAATAACAACAAGGAAAACCCATTCCTGTCTTTTGATTCACCATTCATACTTTTGGAGGATGGAAGAGCATGAAGGTGACTGTCAACCTCCATGATGGTGGAAGAAAAGATTGACAGAGCCTGGATCCTTGGCAGCATCATAGTGGCAGCTTCTTCTGGCCTTCTTGTTAGGGGAGAAAAACAGCGCTTGTCTTTAGCTACTCTCTGCTGCCTGTTACTTGCAGTCTGATGCATTGCTGACTTATATCTTGCCTAGCTGCCTTCCTGCTTCTAGGCTCACATGATTCTCTTCAACTTACACTTTTTATCAGGGAGAAGAAAGAAAAAACCACAAAAGAGTACTAGATAAATAAACATTGACGATAAAAGCAAAGGACAGCTGACAGGTAAAAAATAATGTGGAAGATCAAAAATTACAAAACATATGCAAAAAAAGAATTAAGAGCAATCTGAGTCTGTTTAGTAAAAGCTTAAAGAAATCTTCGACACATCAATCTTTACTTAGGGTGTCCGTATTAATACCACAGTCCAGTGTAACGATGGAGTCTCCCCCAATACTCATTTAGCTGTTCGTCTAGAGCAGACACAAAGCTGACCCAAACAAGTAAGACCCCGCTCTCATAGAGTTTAGAGTCGAACTGGGAAGAAAATAAGAAAATACATGAACAAGAGAATTACACAAGTAAATAATGAAAAGCTGCACTATGAATTATCACACTAAAGTGTGGGTTTTATAAAGGAGAATGTGGCCCAATCAGTGCATTCGTGGGTAGGAGACTAGCAAGGAAGGCTTCCTTAGGAAACCGAAGTTTGAACTAGCTGCAAGGATAAGCCTGCTTTGTTAGAAACAGAAACAGAGGAAGGAGTGGGGAGCGGGGAACAGTGTTTGGGGAGGGCTATGGCATGTATGCCTGTGGCAAGGGACAAACACTGAGCCCAAGGAACTCAAAGCAGGTCAGGGTGGCCAGCCCCGGTGTGTACGTATTTGTTCCAACTCTTCAAGAAAAGGTGAAATTTTGTCCAATATATTCTTCTTAAGAAAGAAATCAAGTATTTAATTTAGTTTTTAAAAATTTCCACTTGGAAAAAATAAAACTAGTTTCTTGCTGAAAATACTAACTGTAAGTTTTGTATAACATCATTCTACATGAATTCTTAAACATCTACTAATTACCAGGCACTATACAAAGTTCTGGGGATATAAATACGACAAAGTTACATTCCGTGCCTTCAGGGAGCTCAGATACACACTGGAGAAACTGAGGTAAAGAATTCTAGTCAATTATAATGAGCCCTTTGATGGGATGTCAAAGGCTATGAAGACACCAAGAAAGAGAAAAATCAATTGACTTAGGGTTGAATTATCTTGAAAATTCATTTATGTTCAGTACATCATTACCAAATTATACCACATAAATGAACTGTGACTGAATGTGAGCATGAAACAAACCAGAAAATCTAAACTCTGGCAAATTTCAAAAGGTAATAGAATGGTTTAATGGACTTCGAAATACACACGCCTATCTCAAAAACAATTGTCAGAATTGGACCTCCTCACCAGGCTGGAGAAATCACTCACATAAACTAGATTTGAAAATAATTGAATTTCAGAATATGTATTTGGGATTTTTTAAAAAAGTGAAACACCGAATTAGACCTGACTATCTGCATAGGTCAGGTTCTGATAGAAAAGTAGAAAAGGCCAATATAACTTTAATTTGTTATATTTGTTATTCATTTGTTTTTATTTAATTTTGTTTTTATTTTTGTTGAGACACAAATAAAAGACTTATACTTTTTAATAGTAAGCACTGTAATTAGCTTTTTTGTTCACTGTAGTTTATAATATTATCAATAAAACAAAAAGCAGAGACTTGAGTCTTTGCTTGAGTTCTGCCAATGATCAGCTGTGCAAAGACAGAGAGTCACATGATTTCTCAGAGTTCCAGTCTCCTGATTATGAAAGAGGATAATCTCATCAGTAGTGCTCTGATTCTAAAGTAGTCACTCCAGAAAAAATTTTACACCGCTATATTATTTTCACTAAATCCAATATCAACTAACTATAATTGTAAAAACTCAGGAGAACACAAAGTCATTTTACCAATAATTTTCCAGGCCATGATACATCAATATTTTATATAACAATATTTTCAGTTTACTGAAAATAACTTGGCACGTATCTAATCCTGGTAATTATGAAGCTACATGAAACTAAATAGTGGCTCTGGAGTATGGTAAAGATTATGTAGTCTTGTTAACTAGGAAAAGTCAGATAAAATACTTGTGATAAAATCTATGCCTTTCTCTTGGATACAGGAAATAAACAAAAACACAAAGCATACAAATGTAGCATCAAATTTCCTTGTACATTATTATGAGGCTAAATGAAACTTGTGTATCCTATTTCTGTTATAATCATATCTTTGCGCATCGCAATCATTTTTTACTTAAAGTGTTTGATAAAGTTTCTTAAAGTGAATAAGGAGTTACAATATATGTGTCAAAGAGGAGTTTGATAATTTAAAAAAAAAATTGGATATGGTTTTGTCACTAGATCCAAAAAATGACACACTAATTATAGCAGTGCTACATAATAATGCTAAGTGTAATTGCAGTATAATTTTTCTGACATGTATTTACTATCCATCTCCATCATAATTATTATGCATAGATTATGTCACCTTGTTTTTCAAGTTCTCCACTATCTCCTGGAGGAGGAGACTTTTCAAATATGTACATTCCTTGTAAAATACACTGTGCCTACCATGCCTGTCCCATCACAGGACTTCGGCATATGAATAATGACAACAACAAGATACTGTTTATGCAAACAATGAATTTTCTGGAAAGCCAATCCTGTACTACTTCTCAGTTCATTTATAAAAGTACGAATGTCAGGGAAAGGGCACTTTTTTTATAACTTTTCTGTAAAACAAGGCAGTTTGTCCTATTTCTTCCTATGCCGTCCTGCTCTTCTCTTACCAGTGAGAGAGTCCACATTCTACATGAGCCACAGGGTTTTGACAAACGTGAAATGTGATGCCTCACGCAGTTTTTAATGGGAAGGAGCACCCACATCTCATGTTTTTGGGGGGGAAATAGCCACAGTCCTTTGAACCCAAGGAAGCCCAGGGGACAAACACAGCTGGAGGTCAGCTCACCATGCAGACCCCACACCCTCTCCATAAAGTGTCATATTCACAATGTGAAGTAAACAAATGCCAAGTTCTTTGACAAACCTAAAACAAAATTGTAACATGTGGGAATTATATATTTAATAGAAATATTAAAAATAATTAAATGTAAATTTTTTTAAGTTTCGTGATGATGAATGTTCTCTATGAATTTGGTTAGACTACAGTGCCCAGTTGTTGGGTCAAACACCAGTTTAGATGTGGTTGTGATGGTGTATTTTAGGCTCAATTAGCATTTACAGTCACTTTCCTCCGTAATATGAGTGGGTCTTATACAGTTGAAGGCCTTAATAGCAAAGATAGGTTTCCTGAGGAAGAAGGAAGTCAGCCTCCAGACTTCAACATACAAATTCTACTGCAGTTTCCAACCTTCAGACTTAAGACTGTAACACCAGCCCTTATCTGAATCTCCAGCCAGCACATCCTACGCATTTCAGACTCACCAGACTCCACAATTATGTGAGCCAAATCCTTAAAATTTCTCTCTCTGTATGTGTGTGTGTGTGAGCTTGTGTGTATTCTACTGTTCCCTTTTTTTTGGAGGACCTTGACTAATATAAGTTTATTTAGAACATTAAATATAGTAGGTATTCATTTTGCAAAACAAACACTTTTTGGTTTTGTATATGACATTGATAGTCTATACCAAACCTTAGTTTTAGAGTTATTAAAAGCTTCATGTTTTTAATATGACTTCCCAATACAATATCCGACTATCTTTTTTCTATGGGATATCACACACACAGAGTTTAGTCATTTTATGTGAATGTGGTAGTATAATTATATTCCCATGTGTAACAATGGCAGGAAAATGTTCTAAAAATAGGATGTATGTTACAATATTTTCAATTGTAAGATAAGTTTTAGGTCAGTTAAACCCTTTGGAAGGAGTTCTTCCTATTAAACATCACTATCTTCTATTGGAAAACACATCTTTAAAAAAATTATTTTTGTAAGTAGCAAGTGAATTACATCTAGGTCAAAGTTATGTTCTTTAAAGTTATAAATGGTGTGCTAAAATAGCATGCCTTTTCATATTTTACAGATTGATAGAGAAACTTTTGAAATTACAGGCGTTCAACTACTTTTTAATTGCTCACAAAAATTTTGTGGTGGATGTCCTTTAAAAGATAAGCTCGTTTCAGAGGCAATCTGAGGACAGAGGGTACTTACTGACTGCAGAGTCATAGGAGGTGGAATTGTGCTCGCCTCTCAGGAAGGGATACGGGGACAGGTAAGCATGTGTGCAGTTCTTGGATGGTGGCTGATTGGCTGGGAAGGAGAGCAAAGCAATGGCATTTGTTACTGAGAAGCATGGTGATGACTCATTCCTAACGGAACAGAAATGCCGCGGGAAGGGGTCACACAAGCAAAATACAACTGCCGGTCCCATGGACCAATTCAGAGAGTTGTGTGAGGGAAGAAGACCTCTGAAAACCTCTATCGAGAAGCACAGGAGAACTGAAAGGTGGATTCATCCAGAACATCTCCCTACGTGACATAATTCAATGGAATCAGCACAAATGCCCTTAATATCACCTTAAAATTAAAGGTGTCATGTTTGTTTATTTTTCACGTGTTCTCCAATACCTAATATATACCTAGTATGCATTAGGTATTCAAAAATAATTGTTCTAAAAATGTAATAAATTTAACCTTGATTTGTTCCAATTAATAAAAAATTTCTTCTCTATCCATTTTATTTTTAGGGAAAAGACACAAATGACCAATCATACAAGTTAATAATTCAAATAAATTTTAGCATTTGAAGAAATCACAAGAAGAAACTTCTATGTTGTCTGAAAACTTTAAAATTTCATATGTACACTTTAAGGTGGACTGAAATATTGAAATTTTCTTTCTCTAAGTCTTTGGCAAAACCTTTCTCTTGTACAATCTGACTGACTTCCCTTTACCAAAGTCTAAATAATTGCCATTGGCAAATTGCATGCTATTCTCTCCTGCCCCGAATCCTCTATGAGATAGCCTATTAGGTATTCATCTCAAAGTGCCACTTCATCACTAATAAGCTAACTTACTATCAGCTTGCTTAAGTCTTCAGTTACCTCGTATTTTTATTGTATATTCCATAATCTTGACTATTGTATAAATACCATACTTTGATTTTTCACAGGAGTATTTGATAAGATTAATAATTTAAACCCTCAATAACTTTAGGCTAATAAACCGTTCTTTCATTGTTAGACACAATAAAACAAATGCTAGCTATTTTCAGTAGACTGATTTTCAAAGATTAATTCACTATAAGAAATATATTTGAAAGATGCATCAGAGTTTTTAAAAGTTATTCTACTTCAGAAAAGAATTTTAAAATTTCAACAAGAGAAGGCAAACACCAAAAGCAAGACATGTCTTGATATTACCTATGCACTTGATTAAAGCCAAAATAAAACAAGCTTTCATCTGCACTGCTGGTAATTACATTTCATTATAAAAAAAGGATTTTATTAACTTTGAAACTATGAATATAAAATAATACATCTCTATTTCTCGATTTTTACATTTGAGATTTCAAGGGCTAATAGTAAAAAAAAGGGGGGTTTTGCAACATAATAATACACACTTGAAAAAATACTATAGATATTATCTGTTTTGTTTGTTAGGGTTAGTGTATTTTAAATATGAGCAGGGAAACAGTGGATAATTCAGTTTTTCATAAATATTCAGACTCCTATTTTATGTTAGAAGATAGACTAATTATTCCTAAAGCCTTCGCTACTTACTGAAAAGGAATCTCTTTATGAAGACATCTTATTGAGGTCTTACAATTAAGAATCCAACTCTCTGTAAGTGACATCTACTAAATAAGAAGTTGTTCATTTTTATTTTTAGAGACAGAGGGAAAATAAAGTTAAGTTACACTTACTATACCAGAACTTCCAAATGTTAGAGTCATTCTCTTCCACAATCCCATTAAACCAACATCTCCAGAAGAATCCTTCATGATGGAAAGTGACATTCTCTATCTGCACAAAACACAAATGAAGTAACTCGTCATCAACATGAGAAATATAATCAAAATTATTACATCCAGGAAGTTTTTAAAGAAACGTATTTTATCCCAAATAATGGTGATCAGTAGCTTTCTATATATCTCTTTTATGATGAAATAGACATTTCACTGCTATTCTCTGATTTCAAGAGAATACGTAAGACTATCTTCATCACTAATAAGTACATCATTATTTTAAAGAAGAAACTCACATTCTGTTCACCTGAACAACTCCCCACTTCAGTCGCAAGAAGCCAATAATCCGATCCAAAAGCCACCAAAAACAATAAAGCCCCCAAAGCACCAAAAAGAGCCCCAAAGAAGATGGCGATATTTAGTCTCATTTTCAATTGACTGGTTTCCTTTTAAATAAAATTTTGAAATGGGAGACACCTAGTTTCTTAACAATAAAGACAAAAAAAGAATAAGGCTTTTGAGTAGGTAGAATCCCCTTGAAAAGGCTATCCTAGCTCATGTTTTGGTGGCTTCTTGCTCACACCACCACAGGCAGATTTGTATTCCCTTTGCTCTGCCCTGGAGGAACTCCAGCCCAGCAGCTGAGAATGACTGGCTATTTTAAGACAGTGATTGAGGAGCTGCTGTCTTTCTCCCGTGGGGATCAAAAAATAGCTGACCTTCCGCTGACTACAGCAAGGAGTACCAGGAACTGGTTGGGATTATCATAATTGCTGTTGGTTAATCCATAGATGTGGAGGGAAGATGGAATGGCTATGAAGTCATTGGCCCCAATTCTCAAGTGTCTGAACAAGGTCCTCCTAGCCTACAATGACCATTACAAACCCAAAGACACTTAAGACTCTCTTTGAAGATATAGATATGGCAGCTATAATGAACCACAAAGACTTCTCTTAAATACAATTGAAACTGCAATTAACTTTTAATTCCTTTTGGACATTTTTGTGGTAGAAAATTAGTTTTGGATCAAATGGTCTGACATAACCGGATACAGTTCGGGATAACTTAGACATCCAGAGGTGTATTAAAAATCAAGAATATCATGGTAACACAATTTTTGAAAGTATAAAAAAGCACTGTATGCAGCATACACTAGTGTCATAAAACAGCGCTTCCTACAGCAGTTCATGGATCTTACACGAGTTACTCCAAATAATCATTTCACAAGTGGACTGATGAAAAAAATTTTCAGAAATACATTGTGTCCTGAATTGAGATAAAAGAACCTGGTCTACTCTTTCTTTTTCCCTCATTTTAAATATCTAACTTCCTCAAAATGTGAATCATACTTAATACCCATACGGACCACCTAATAATAATGCACCTCCACCGTCTTGAAGCCTTGTCTCTCTACAGTTCATTTGCCATGTGTGAAGACAACAGAATGTATTTTTTACTAAGTATTTGTGCACCATTGGAAACCCTGCCACTGTCCCTTCGACTATTGTTTTTATATTCTCAACAAAAATATAGACCACTTAATTTTCCAAGGAGGCAGCTGAACTCTATCAGCTTCCTTCACCCCATCTTTTATGTGGCATTGGATAGATCATTATGACGGATTTTGTGAGGGCAAAAAGATCCTTAGGAAGGATGAAGAGCTTTTGTCTGCTCTAACTATATGCAAGTGGAGGTATTTAAAGGCCATGAATAGACTTCTAAGCCACAGAATCACTAACTGTAAGGGTTAAATTGAATTTGAAAATTCACCTGAGCTTTGCCCTTACCTAAGGCTCAGATATTTTTTATAAGGCTCCACCCAACATCAAGCTATGACATCCTAGCTTCAGGCATTTAAAGACATCAGTAATGGCCGTATAGCTCGGCCTTACTGTCTGCTAAAAGCTGCATCCCAGGAATTCCCCAATATTTATTCTATTCTGTCCTCTGAGATTACACAGCACAAGTTTAAACCCTCTGTCGTGGAATGGAACTTTCTGATATTTTGAAGACCACAGACATCTTATGCATCCTCAAACCACAGCCCTCATTGCCTGCCTGAATACAGGTCTTCTTTTTTTCTAAGCTAAATGCTCTGTCCCTTTAAGCATGCCTTAGACTTTCACAACTCCCAATCTCCTCCTCTCTGTTCTAGTTGTTTCTTACAATGTTCAAGTACTTGGTTGAAGTAAGGCATAGTGGAATATCCTGGGTATAGTCCACCAATTTAGTACCATCACCTTTTTTATGTGATGCTGTGATAAGAACAATAATGACCTTCCCAAGATGCCTGTGCCTGAATTCTACGCATGATCACATAATCTGTGAACGTGTTATGTTACATGGCAATATCCTGGATTAAACCAGTGGGTCCAAACTAATCATGTGAATCCTTAAGAGAAGACCAGAGAATCTTTCTTAGCAGAGTGGTCAGAGGAAGACACGTGACCCCAGAAAAAAAGGGTCCGAAGGCTGCTGGTTTGAAGACGGCAGAAGGAGCCATAAGCCAAGGAATGTGCGCAGCCTCTAGAAGCTGAAGGAAGAAAGAAAACAGATTCTCCCCTAGAGCCCTCAGGAAGGAAGGCAGCCTTGTCAACACCTTGATTTGAGTCCAATGAGATCCCTGGGGAATCTAGATCTCCAGAACTATCGAATAGTTAATTTGCATTATTTGAAACCATTAATTTTGTGACAGTTTGTTACAACAGCAATAGACACTTAACACAGATGCTATTCTATAATCCATGCAATATCAGAACAAATTAAATTTTCTGCAGGGGAGGGGAATACATCTTCAAGAAGTGCTTCTTAAAAACTTGTGAGGGTCCAGGCATTTCATAAGAATGAAGGTTACAATACATAGGCCCTGATCTTGAGGAGTTCATGAGATAGTGGTGGAAAAAGAAAGTAATTCATTAGAACAAAGTACACAGAGGTTGTGATAATGAGCTTCCGGTCACCCTGGACATGTTCCACTGCTCCGCCATCCACTCCCTCCCTGGATCAGTGTGGTCATGGTTGCTGCGGTCCTGCAGCTTGGGTTGTAGGTGACAGCGTGTTGTTGTTTGGAGAGAAGGAAGAATCTGTCAGATAGGAAGGTTTTATTTATTTTATTTATATTTCAATCGTTTATGGCAAAAATTCCATGCATGATTGCTAAGTCCTTAATATATATACATACACAAAAGTTTTAAAAATTTATAGAACAATATGGGACTTTGTTATTGCTACAATTCATTTCAATTTTGGTCTTTGTCACAGAAAAATATCATCTTTCTTGTCTACGGCCATGCCGACCTGAACATGCCCGATCCCGTCTGTCCTCAGAAAAATATCATCTTTCTGGACTAAGTTCATCAACTAATAACATTTTTCTCACCATGATTGATTTATCTAAAAATGTATAAGCATCAAAATAAAAATGTTGCCAATGGAAATGTAGAACAGGGCAGAGCCCCAAGACATGTCATTAAAGACCATTCTCAGTAACCAGGTATGTTTATTAAATCAGTCATTAATGCAAACAACTTAAGTATTTCCAAACATTCATGTGCGTGCATCTACTGGAGAAAAACATAGAATACTTCTGATATCATAAGACTGAGACCCTTCAGCTCTATCATTCCCAGCACTGAGCATAATGCTCGACACACATCAGGCACTAAAATAAAATAAAAATCAATCCGTATTAGGACTCTTGGCTGAAAGGCAAATACGTGACCTCCTGAGCTATCCAACTGGCACTCCACCCTGGCAGAACCCAGCCTGGCTCATTCTTTGTTAAGCTCTGGAGAGCTGGCTTGTAGCAGGGCGCCTATATCCTGTACAGATGTTCACAAACCATCTTTTCAAAACTCCATGTTAGACTTTTGCTGAGAAATGAAATAGACCCTACCACCTGGGAACAAAAACTGTCTTTCTTCTTCAGAAAATTCGACATTTGCTTGTCACTTGAAATTCTCTGATTTTCCATGATTCCTAAGGTATTTCTAACAGTCATTCAGTGTCTCTTCCCCAAGTTCTATAAGCAGCCTAGGAACGTGTCTATGTCTGGGAAGACTGATAAACAGCTGTACTATTCTTGTGATCTTTTTACAAATTCAAGCATGGGTTCTCACTTCCCTTTCACTCTCTTTTCTACTGAAAGGCCAGGAGATGAGGGGAGATAGGCATGGCTGAGCACCACCAGCCCCAGCTCATCATAATCCTATAAGAAAACAGCTCTATGGCATCTGTAAGTATCTGCCCCTTATGGCAGCGGTCCCCAACCTTTTTGGCACCAGGGACTGGTTTTGTGGGAGTCAATTTTTCCACAGACTTGGGGTAGGGGGAATGGATTAGGGATGATTCAAGTGCATTACATTTATTGTGCAATTTAACCTCAGCAAGGTAATATTCTCACGTGACTGAGAGTACTCTTCTCTTCACCTTGGTACCTGGAAAGCTCAGAGACTACGCACAAACGATGTACCAGCTTTCACCCTGCCTTCCCTAACTTCCTTCCCGTGTGCCCTGACTTTCTCCCCCACACACACATTTTTAACCTTTTATTTTGTATATGTCTATGTACGCTGCTTCAAATAATTTTAAGAACAAGAGAAACACTAAACAATGAAGCAAATCAACAAAGACTATTTGTGAAATCAGGTACTAGAAGGAATAACGGGCCCGGCTAAGAACACCGGTTTAGTCTGGTTTGGTTTTTCCATTTGGAAAACTCTCTGAATTTTTGGTTATCCTTCCCTTTTCCCTTATCCTGATTACTTTCACTGTCAGAATTTCATCTGGAGATCCTCCTGACTTCCTGCACATAACACCTCTTTAAGAGACTCTATTCACTTAGAGAAATGGTAATGAAAATGTTTTAAATTTAAATTTCTTAAATTAAAAAATAAAAGTTAAAAAAGTTGTCTTTTAAAGTATGCTAACATCATGAACATTCTAAGATACTATGATACATTTCCCCCTTGCTTTTCACAAGTTAAATAAAACTTAACAACCAAAGCCTGGATGGCCATAAACAAGGGAAGGGAAAGCTTTGCCTGTTTAGATCTAATGTCTTTTTATTTAGTTAACTGTGTTTTTTTTTCTAATCAGTAGATACACTGAAACTTAGCAGAAATCTCAAGTTATTTTTAATTTGTGAGTGATAATGAAAAAAACATCCTTTATTTCTGAGGTCAAAATTTCTAATCCTGATATTTCAATATTCTTAATTATCTCGAAATATTTAATGAAGCTATTTAAACATTCTCAAAACAAAATTAATTCTAGTCCACTTTTGTTTATGTTAATAAAACACAAGCATGACAGTACTTGGCACCTAATGGCACTGAACAAATTTATAAGCAGATATAGAAATCAAACTCTCATGCCTTCTACAGACTGGGAGTGCATGTTCCAGAAAACTGGAGTAATTTGCCTTAAAAAACTGCAGCATCTTTTTTGGAGATTTAAGGGTAGATTCTTCTTTTTTCATGGGATAATATATCATACTTCTACAATACTTTGTCTGCCGTTCTAATATCCAAAAATCTCTGAGAACCAAAAGCTTTTGGCAAAGCAGATCTGATGGGCATGAGGCTGTATATGAACTTCAGTATGGATTCCCATATATTTTATTACATAAATATGAATGTGTTTAATTACAGGGCTCCCCGGGTTCCACTGTGAGTGTTATATAATGTACTGTGTATGCACCATTTATTTTTGTAAAATCCCCAAAATTCTGAGTACTAAATACATCTGGCTCAAAGGGTTACAGATACGGGATGGTGGCCCATAGTTCTAGACATGGGACAGTAGACTGAGTGATGACCCTAAGATCAATTGCCTTTCTATGGTGATTATTGAAACAGATTTTTACTGCCTATGAACTATACGCCTCTGTGACTCTAATGACCCTTTAAATCTGAGTTTTGTATTATAGTTTGTGGTTCTTGTGTGACATCCTCTCCGCTAACTCCCCCATTCACCAATATGACAAAAGGGCCATTTCAGAAGCATTTTTAAGGATTATTTACAGGTTTTCTAGTCTTACAAATAGTACCAGAACAACAAATAAACTCTATTGGGGCAATAAAGGGTTCAGTTTTGTTACATCTAACACCTAGCACAATGCTGTAGGTAGCTGCTCAGCAAAAGTTTAGCTGTCAATCTCATTGAGTTGAATTAAATGAGTTTGAATACTGCCATCTGCTGGCCATAGGCAAAATTTGCATTCCATAGTACGCTGGTTAATTGTTGAGATTTTTATGTATCAAAAATATTGTAGGACAAGGACTTACTAGTTTTACAGTATTTGATGCTGAATAGCCTTAATTAAGATGGTGTCATCAAAGTGCCAAGGCTGTAGTGACTAGCTTACGTTGAACAGAACTGTAGCCGGATCCACAGGCTCATTCACCTCATTAATTTAGGCAGTTTACTCTCCATTAAATCAAGTTATTTACACAAGTAACTCGCACAAAGAGAATTATATTACAAAAATATCTTTCACTTTGCGAAAGGGTTTGCTGCCTATCTCCAGGATATATTTCATAAAGAATTCTATTAGTGAACTTAAGTACAGTAACTCTTTAAAGGGGGGAAGGAAACCCTTAAAACTTATTTGTTAGAAACCTCCCTTCAAATGCAATCAACACACAATAAAACATTTTAGAAACAAAACTGGGGACCAAAAGGGAAAATATTTTATACATGATATTAGAAATTAAAATGATACAACTTACAGAAATGCGTCTATTTATAAATAAATATACATTTTAAACCATTGGAATTTCAATTTAATTTAATCATCCTTTTGTTTGGTGGCAGCTAAAATAATTCTTTCTGAGGGTGCGTATTACACTCTGTAAGCTAGAAACTGTGTAAATGTAAAGCTTCCCCTCTCCTGCTTGGTCATAAAAGTGCTTTTCAGGAATCTTATGTGCAATGACTTGAATCTTAATTTAGAGAGAGAAATTTTCATTTATCCTTGGCTCTGGAGTATCTGTCTTTCCCTTAAATACCTTCATTACTAGGTCCTGGTCTTTCAGGAAAGATGTAGATGGACCTGACCCTCTCCAGCTGTCTTTCCAGAAGAGGCACTTGTAAGAGGCTCTAACGCACCCAGCATGTCACGTGCCCCCAAGGAAATGACAATCCGATTGGTGAGAAAGGGAGTGGAGGACAGGGAGACACAACAGTGTGACCACAGTGCCACCAGGTCTCCAAGAAGAAAAAATAGTTGGTGTTGCCTTGGTGTGAACATAGCCAGAGGTGGTCCAGGGAGAGGCTGCCATCTACAGAATTGACGAAGGGGCTTCCAGTTTCTGCATAGATGGTTCCACAGTCTTCACTTCATGTTCTGCTTAGCCATGTCTTTTAAGTTCTGTTTAATTTAATTATGTATGTGGTGTGGGGTAAACACTTAAAAATTAGAGCATATCAGGATACTCAAATAACATAACAGCTATTAATAAATAACAAAAAATGACAACAGCGACAGAATAACAATGCACGGCGCTTGCAGTGCACTTACATTCTCAAGTGCTATTCTAAGTGCTTTGTGCATATTGACTCATTTAATCTCCATAATAACCCACTTCAATAAGTGTTATGATATCCCCCTTTTTATCTATGAGGAAACTGAGGCAACTCTGCATCTCTCTGGGTGGGGTTTCTTGGCCTAGGCACTTTTTATGGACTGAATTGTGTCCTCCCAAAATTCACATGTTGCCCTAACCCCTGATGTAACTGTATTTGGAGATAGTGTCTATAAGTGGGTAACTAAGGTCAAGTGAGGTCATATGGGTGGGGCCCTGATTTTGTAGAAATGGTATCCTTATAAGAAAAAGAAGAAACATCAGGGAGCTCTCTCTCTCTCTCTGACAAACACAGAGAACAGGTCACAAGAGGACACAGCAAGAAGTTAGCTGAGTACAAGCCAAAAAAAGAGCCCTCACCAGAAACCAACCCTGCTGGCACCTTGATCTTGGACTTCCAGCCTCCAGAACTGTGAGATGTCTGTGGTTCAAACCACCCAGTCTGTGGTAATTTGTTATGGCAGCCCTGACAAACTAATACAGCACCATTGCCATATTGGACAGATAAGTCTTTGCTGTGTATTGTGGGATGTTTAGCAGCCTTCCTGACCTCTACCCACTAGATGTCAATAGCACCTCCCCCAGGTTGAGATAATCGAAAATGTCTACAGAGAGGCCAGGTGCCTGTAATTCCAGCACTTTGGGAGACAGAGGTAGGAGGATCACTTGACACCAGGTGTTTGAGAACAACCTGGGAAATATAGTGAGACCTCCATCTCTACAGAATTTTTTTTTAAATAGCCAGGGGTGGTGGCTCAAAGCCGTAGTCTCAGCTACTCAGGAGGCTGAGGCAGGAAGATCGCTTGAGCCTAGAGGTTCAAGGCTGCAGTAAGCTACCATCGTGTTACTGCACTCCAGCCTGGGCAACAGAACAAGACGCTGTCTCTAAAAAATTTTTTTTTAATTAAAAATAATTATCTACAGAAAGGCAAGTGTGGTAGTGCACACCTGTAATCCAACAGAGTGAGATCCTGTCTCAAAAAAAAAAAAAAAAAGATCTACAGAGGTTGCCAAATGTTCCCTTTGGGAACCACTTGCTGTATGGGATCATTACAAAACTCCCTCCTCCAGAGTCTGAGAATGAGCTTAAGTAGCACTTATCCCTGCACCAAAATTCAAATTCACCCAAGTTTTTATTTATTCACCCATTGGATACCTTCAAAGACCACTAAGAATCCCTGCTAGTCTTTAATTTCATGAGATTTTGACTGTCTGACATTTGGAAGAATGTTCTATTATGGCAAATCAGAAAGATGGACAAAAGAAAAAAACAAAAGATTTTAGAAGGAAGCACTTCTGCTTCAAGGAAGACTCGGATGGCAGAATTTCCTTAAGACAGAAGCAACATCAACAGAGAAAGGACGTACATGTGACTGTCCTGTGACAACCGTGGGAGACACATACAAGTTGGTCTGTTTCATTTTTCAAACTTCATGCATATGATGGTAAATTCTGGTAAGGTCACTAAAGCTTCCATGGTGCCACTTTATATTGAACACTGAATTTTTAAAATGTGTTAGCAGAAATGCTTACTCTGCTTTCACTAGTAGAAAAATATGCAGAAACATGTTTCAAACCAGAAAATGAAACATTGTGGAATTGAAAGTGAATTTGTGCAAGTAGCATACTAATTAGATAAAATTTGATTTCTTTTCATTTTTGAGGTGTTAGGTAGCTATGTTTTTCTGCTTCATTTTTTAAAACAAATGTTTATTTATTATAAATTAATTAACATGATCACTAGATAGAAAACTGGGAAATATGCAAATAAAGAAAATACAAGTCCATGTAATCTCACCACCTAGATATAATCACTGGAAATATTTTGATGCATGATTTCTCATTCCTTGCAGCATGCATACATATACACATCTAATTGTTTCGTGTGTAGGATAGGAGGCAAATATTTGTATTTTTTACGTAGAAATTAGTACTAATGTTGAAATTTTACAGAGGCAGTTTGTGTTTTAAACACTATATTGTCATGCAAATAGAAACTGGTCCTGCTTTGAACAGGATGGAATTCATTCTTTGTGAAATATGCATATGTATGTACACATATACATAAATGCTTTTGTATACACAATTATGAAATTTCATATTTCCAAAACAGTTTCATAATAGATGATTGATTTGAGGTTTTCTTTAAGGCACCTTTTTTGAGATATGATTCATATACCATAAAATTATCCCAATTAAAGTGTATAGGTCAATGATATTTAGTATATTAGAGTTTTTTGGCCATCACTGTAATCCATTTTTAGAACATTTTCATCACACCAGTTAGAAATTTCCTGTTATTGGTCACTCTTTACTTCCATTCCTCTCCAGCCCCTGGCAACCACTAATCTACTTTCCGTCTCTGTCAATTTGCCTATTCTGTATATTTCATATAAATGGAATAATTCAACATGTGGTCTTTTGTGACTGGCTTCTGTCACTTAGCATAATGTTTTTGAGTTCATCTATGTTGCAGAATGTGTCAGTACTTCATTTTTTCTTATTACTGTATAATATTTCACTGTATTTATATACTACTTTAAATGATTACAAATAATGTTGATATTTCTAAAGGAAAAATGTTCTTATTTTACTTTTTAGAAAATAAGTTCAGGATCTTAGGTTGTAAACCAAAGTGAAATAATTAAGGATAAAAAATTTAATTCTTTGAAACATGTCCAATTTAGGGCACTAAATTTATCTCTTTAAAATGCATAAATGCAAGAATCCAGTCCATTTATTGTGATAAATTTCACCGGCAGTCTTGGATTTGTGTCACCCATTATTTATTTTAGAGTCATCCTTGAAAAAGTAGATTGCTTGAAATTATATTCTTCCTCCAAAACTCTAAGAGTGGTGGAGAATCAAAGCTTCAATAATTGGGGAGATGATTTAAGACCAATCTTAATGAAACAGCAAAAGGAAGCCTGAATTGGAATTAATGTAAATTCTTCTCAGATAATGTCATTTTTATGTTTTTAGTTTAATTTGAGAATTCAGAATAAAAAAGAAAAGAAGACAGAAAACAAAGATGAGAGGTAAGTCCCTGTTTCACTTAGGAGGTCAAAGCACTTATAATATTAATCCTTCTTTAGAACATTGCTAACATCTTACATCAGGAAAATGGAGGCAGATTGCAATTAAGGATTTTGTTTTATTTGTTTGCTTGTTTTTAGTCCTAGTAAAAGTCAGCCTGGACTGACAAATAGAATTCAAGCTATTGACAAATGATAACTTTTATAGAGTGCCTAGCATAGGACCCACCACATTGTAGATAATGTATTAAAAAGTTATTCCATATCCCTTTTCTGCTCTAACCTGAGTACTTCCCCAATTCTCTTTAAATAAAAACAGATGGTTTGTCACGTTGACTTAGAATAGTATATATAGTATACAGCAACAGATTAGGAGCAGAGAGATCAATGACAGTAGCAGAAAGAGATAGACCCAGAAACTAGAGAACCCAGCTGATCGAGGGTGTTTAATTGAGGGACAAACTGTCTACAGCCAACTATTTCCATCACCTGGATTTTCCAGTTTCCTTGACATTGGATTGGAGCTGTGTGTCTGAATTCTGGTTATTTGTGAAGACGTGACAAGTTACTTCCAGTCCAAGGATTTTGAGAATGGGTGGGACTTACTCATCTCTCACATTACCCCTAAAAACAATGATGAAGACTAAGTATCAAGACAGGAGAGCTACAAAATGGAGAGACATGGATCCCTGAGTTACCAGAGGGAAGAAGGCTACCTGAGAGAGTTGTCTGACCCTCATAGGGTGTTACATGAGCAATCAAAATGCTTTCTATCTTAACTCATAAGGCTTTAGGAGTTGATTTGAATTGTGGCAGAAGAGCTAGCCTATTCTGACAAATGCATTTCCCATCTCAAAAGCCCTTGAAGACTCATATTATTCCAACCCAGAATGCTTATCAAAATTCCTAATAATGACACTGTCAGATGTTTGAGATGTTTAATACTACAAGGACCCTGTCATAGCTAAAGCTGTCTATACAAATCCCTCCAGACTCGACAGGACATCTGGGGCTGTTTTTTGTTTGTTTATTTTTTTGTCTTTTTTGGGGGGCCAGGCACCAAGGATCCCCATTTTTTACTTTCCCTTAGGCTCTGCATTTCATGTTTACACGGTAACTCAACTCAACATGAAAAGACCATTTTTCTACCTACCAGATAACTGCCTGACTCTAACCACTGCCCAGAGACTCCTATTGTCATAACCTGTGCCACCATATTTAACAACTTGGATATTACCATCCTGGGTTAGACATGAGTTTAATATGCATGTTCCTTGCTTATTAATATTTGGATAGTGATGATTCTCATACTTAAAACACTATTCAAAGATGTAGAATTAGCTGGGTCTCCATTATTTTCTACATCTCTTATAACTGCAGCTCTACAGATTATGACACTATCCTTGGCAAAGTCAGTTTCCAAAAAGACTAGATAAACACACACCCTTACACTAAAGGACTAGCAGAAAGGAAGTTGTGCTCACCTCTAACCTATATACATACACACACATACACACACACACACACACACACACACACACGTGTGTATAAAACTATGC
The DNA here is from genome assembly GCA_963575035.1 of Avahi laniger. Lineage (NCBI taxonomy): Eukaryota > Metazoa > Chordata > Mammalia > Primates > Indriidae > Avahi > Avahi laniger. The sequence continues at coordinate 24,342 of CAUYSK010050102.1, read as the reverse complement.
ACTTTCCTATATAGCATGTTGAGCTTTCAACAAAATACTACAAGACATACAAAAAGCAAGAAAATATCAGGGTCTGAGTTCCACTTACAGGATGGCAGCTTGAGGAGCCCCCTGGACCCACTCCCCAGTGAAACAAATATAACTGGTGAAAAGTATTTAAAATACCCAACCATTTAAAGTCTAAGGAAATGGTCTTAAAGGCATATAGCAAATGACAAAATATTTATTAAATAAAATCTATTAAGTATTCATTAGAACAGCAAGACTCTGTGATTTAAGCCAGGGCCCAATCCCTCCTTCACAAAATATATAAAAATTAAGTCAAAGGGGAACTGAGGCTGAAATTTAAGGACTAAAAATATGAAATTCTTAAAAGAAAACATAGGAATAAATCTTCATGGCCATGGGTTAGGTGATGGTTTCTTAGATATCACAATAAGAGCACAAGCAACAAAATAAAGCATAGCTACACTGCAAACCATCAAAATTTAAAACTTTTGTGCATCAAAGAACACTACCAAGAAAATATAATCCATAGAATGGGAGAAAATGTTTACAAATCATATACCTCGTAAGAGACTTGTATATGAAATATGTAAAGAACTCTTACAGTTCAATAACAAAAAGAAAAAAAAAACAATTAAAACTGAGCAAAGTATCTAGACCAATATCTCTCCAAACAAGATGTACAAATGGCTAATAAACACTTTAAAAAGATTCAACATTATTAGCCATCAGATAAATGTAAATCAAAACAATAATGGAATACCACCTCGTAAACACTAGAATGTGCTACAATCCAATTACAGATAATAAAAAGTAGTGGTGAGGATGTGGAGAAATTAGAACTCCCATACACTACTTGTGGGAATGTGAAATGATGCAGCCAATTTGGAAAACAATTTGACGGTTCCTCAAAAGTTTAAACATAGAAGTACCATCAACCCAGTAATCCTAAGTCAAGAAAAATGAAAACATATATTCACACAAAAACTTGTGCACAAATGTTCATAGCAGCATTATTCATAATATGTCCAAATTAGAACCAATCCAATGTCCATCAATTGATGAATGGGTAAATGAAATATGATATAACGATGCAATGGAATGTTATTTGGCATACTTGCTACAATATTGATGAACCTTGAAATTATCATGCTAAGAAAAAGAAGCCAATCACAAGGGAACATATATTGTCTGATTTCATTTATATGAAATATACAGAATAAGCAAATATGAAGAGATGGGAAGTATATTAGTTGTTGCCTAGGGCTGAGGGGGTTTGGGGATTTGGAAGGTGATAACTAAAATGTATAGGGTTTTTCTTGGAGGGTGATTAAAATATTCTAAAATCATGGTGATAGTTGCATAACTTTGTGAATATACTGAAAGACATTAAATTTTATGTGTTAAATAGGTAAATTAGATAGTACATGAATTATACTTTAATAATGCTAGAGAGAGAGAGTGAGAGAGGGAGAAAACATTCTGAAGAGACTAAGCAATCATTACATGCAAATCCACATATAACACAGATGATGAAACTATCACACAATGACATTAATATACCTATGATTAATATGTTGGAGACTACAATGGAAAAGGTAAATAAGATGCAAGACCAGATAGATATCATCAGCATAGGATGGAAACTATAACGAGACTCAAATGTAAATTCTAGACATTGAAACCAAGTAATAGAGATGAATATTGCCTTTGACATTTTCATCATCAGACTCAACATAGCCAAGAAAAGAATTGGTGAACTTGAAGAGAAATCAAAAGAAATGATCTAAAATAAAATTCAAAATAAAAAAAAGTGTGAGAGAAAAAGAGAAAAACAGAATATACCATCCAAGATCTGTTGAGCAACAGCAAATGGTCTAATGTATGTGTTATTGGAGTTCCAGAATTAGAAGATGGAGAAAATGGGACAGAATAAATATTTGAAGATATAATGGCTGAGAATTTTTCTAAATTGCAGACAGCCACCAGGTGGCAGAGCCAAGAAACTCAGGAAATACCAAGTAGGATTAATACTAAAATAGAAAAAAAATATGCATGTAGACATCTCATATTCAAAATACTAAAACTCAAAGAAATCAAATAAAATTCTAAAGGCAATCAGAGAAAAAAGGCAAATTACTTACAGAATAACAATAAAAGAAAGGAAGAAGTAAAATTATCCTTGTTTACAGATGATATGATCTTATATTTAGAGAAACCTAAAGACATCACCGTAAAACTATTAGAACTGATAAACAAATTCAGTAAAGTTGCAGAATAAAAAATCAACACACAAAAATCAATAGCATTTCTATATGCCAACAGCGAACAATTTGAAAAAGAAATCAAGAAAGTAATCCCGTTTACAATAGCTACAAATAAAACAAAATACCTGGGAATTAACTTAGCCAAAGAAGTGAAAGATTTCTACAATGAAAACTATAAAAAATTAATGAAATAAATTTAAGAGGACACACACAAAAATGGATATACCATCCTCATGGATTAGAAGAATCAATGTTATTAAAATGTCAGTACCATCCAAAGCAATCTACAGATTCATTGCAAAATATCAATGACATTCACAGAAATAGAAAAAATAATCCTAAAGTTTATATAGAATCACAAAACCCCAGAATAGCCAAAGCCATCCTGAGCGAAAAGAACAAAACTAGAAGAATCACACATTACCTGACTTCAAATTACACTACAGAACTGTAGTAACCAAAACAACATGGTACTGGCATAAAAACAAGCACACAGAAAAATGGAACAGAATAAAGAATCGAGAAATAAATCTGCACATCTATAGTGAACTCATTTTCAACAAAGGTGCCAAGAACATACTTTGGGGAAAGGACAATCTCTTCAATAAATGGTGCTAGAAAAACTGGATAGCCATATACAGAAGAATCAAACTAGAGCTCTATCTTTTACCATATACAAAACATGGCTTAAAGACTTAAATCTAAGACCTGAAAATATGAGACTACTAAAAGAAGACACTGGGGAAACTCTCCAGGACATTGATCTGGGCCAGAGCAAAAATGGACAAATGGGCTCACGTCAAGCTAAAAAGCTTCTGCACAGCAAAGGAAACAATCAATAAAATGATGAAACAACCCATTGAATGGGAGAAAATATTTGCAAACTACTCATCTGATAATGGCTTAATAACTAGAATATATATAAGAAGCTCCAACAACTCAATAGGAAAAAATCAAACAGTCTGATTAGAAAATGGGCAAAAGATCCAAATAAACATTTCTCAAAAGAAGACATATGAATGGCCAACAGGTACAACGAAAAAATGTTCAACATCTCTAGTCATCAGAGAAATGCAAATCAAAACTACAATGAGATATCATCTCAGTCAGTTAAAATGGCTTTTATCAAAAGACAGGCAATAACGAATGCTGGCGAGAATGTGGAGAAGGGAGAACTCTCCCACGCTGTTTGTGGGAATGTAATTAGTGCAACCACTATAGAGAATGGTATGGACATTCCTCAAAAAATTCTAAAAATAGAACTACCATATGACCCAGATATTCCACTGCTAGATATATATCCAAAGGAAAGGAAATCAGCATATTGAAAAGATATCTACACTCTCATGTTTATTGCAGCATTATTCACAATAGCCAAGATTTGCTATCAACGTAAGTGCCCATCAATGGATAAAGAAAATGTGGCACATATACACACAATGGAATATTATTCAGTCATAAAAAGAATGAAATCCTGTCATTTGTAACAATGTGGATGGGACTGGGAGAACATTATGTTGAGTGAAATAAATCCAGCACAGAAAGACAAATTTTGCATGTTCTCATTCATATGTGAGAGCTAAAAATTAAAGCAATTGATCTCATGGAGACAGAAAGTAGAATGATGGTTACCAGAGGCTGGAAAGGGTACTAGGGAGGGGGTGGTGATGGTTAATGGGTACAAGATATAGTTAAATAAAATGAACAATATTTGATAGCATGACAAAATGACTGTAGTCAACAGTAAGTCATGGCATACTTTAAAATAACTGAAAGAATGGAATTGGAATGTTCCTAACACAAAGAAATGAAAAATGCTTAATATGATGGATACCCCAATTCCCCTGATTTGATTATTACACATTGCACACCTGTATCAAAACATCACATGTACCCCATAAATATATAACACTATATACCCATAATTTTTTAATTTTTAAAAATGAATAATGGTTATAGGATATTTCTTATCAGAAAACATGCAAGAAGGAAGATGATGAATAAAATATTTCAAAGACTAGAGGAAAAGAAAACACACACCAATCAGGAATTCTCTACACTTCAAAAATGCAGTAGAAATCAAGATTAATTAAGTATTTTGGTCAAAAATTGTTTTGTGTTTTATTTCCCTGAGTCTATGACTTGATGAATCAAAACCTTTATGCTGAATCAAAAATGTATACAGTTTCAACAGAGATATGAATTAGAGAATAAAATGAAAAATTTCCATTTAAAGTATCTTCTCAATGGCAGAATAAGTGTTTTCATTACTTTTGCTTCTTCTAGACATAAAAGTGCATAATCTTATTTCACAATTGATAGTCCATTTCTACTGTCTTACTAGGATATCAGATAAGAATGATAAGCTTGATGAAATAACATTATTAGATACTGGAATTCTCAGAAGAACTTGTCAATCCAAATAAGAGAATTAATATCAATAAAATAATCTATCTTTGCTACCACTGCTACTTTGTTCATGGGCCTATTAAAGAAGCACTGTGTGGGTGGTGACATCCAAAGAGCACATAATTTTGTCCACCTGATCATTAAGAGTCTCCTCTGCAGTTGAAATCCACTGGTGGGCATCCACATAGGACAAAAATATCTTTTACATTTTGTACCCCTTTGAGACATCCATACACGTACTTCTTTAGATTTTCTTGTCACTGTGTCACTAATCTTTTCCATCCAATCTGTTAGAAACTGTCCATGAATAGCATGGTTTTTTGTTTCATTTTGTTTTGTTTTTTGGCCAACACTCATTTCAGACAAAGTGGGCAACAAAATTGCCACTTTAAGTTCACCAACTGGGAATATTTTCCTTCACTGTTATCCTTTAGAGTCACCCCCTGCATAGAACTATCGTACTACTGATGTCCACTTTCAGGTGGCATCAGAATATCATGCAAACGTATCTATAACTTAGGCTCAAGTGTTTTTCTTCTTCAATCAACTGATTGTAAGGAATGCCCCAGGAGGCCATAGGTATGAATGGAGACAAGACAATGCAAGAGATTTTATTGCTGAAGGACTCTCAGTCGAGTCATTCTAAACTAGCCCAAAATTGATTTTCTGTTCGGCAATGCAGATGTACAACCTTATGTCTAGGTGGGTGTGGTGGGCTGAAAAATGGCCCCTCAAAAGATATCTATGCCCAATCCCTAGAAACTTGGAGTGTTACTTTATATGGGAAAAATTAAAACTCAGACCACATGGTTACTTCATGTTCTATAGTTACTTGAGGTCCAATAGCAAGCCAGAAGCTTCAAAAGAATAATAGAATAATAGATACCTGCTAAAGAGGGCATATATTTTCTGCAATGGCTTAGAGATCTGTGCTGTGATTTTCCTACTGGGCTTTCCCAAGGCAGCATCCCTCCTTGCCACAGACATTATGAGGATCACTGGATATGCAGAATGATAAGGCCCAATTAGTGGAGCACCTCTTACACAGCCACCTGAATTTACTGCAGAGTCTTCTCCTACTCTGTTCCCCACTTGAAGTTGGCAGACTTACAGACTTGAAATAGCACACTCAGATGTGACATATGTTGCCTCCAATACCCAAAAGGGTCTGCCAAGAATTGTGCCTCTTCTTTCATGGTAGGTGGTAAGAGATAAAGTAACCCATATTTGCCCTTGCAGGTGATAACTTTACCTGCTCAGATCACTGAACCATCAGAAGCTTCAATGTAGAGAGCCCCACATTTTTGTGGGGTTTATCTCCTATACTCCAATTTGCATATGTCGTACTAAGTTACTTAGAGTACTTATTATATCCTGCAGATCCACTCAGCACAAAGTTGTAAATGTAGAGGACAAATGGGATGTTACATGGAATGTCAAAATAATACAGATCTCTGTGAACTATGTTATTATGGCAAGAGGCAGAAGAACTGACATAGCCCTGAGGCAAAACTCCGAATCTGCACTGCTGATACTGTGAAGTGAAAGCAAATTGCTTTTCTCAATTAGTGCCTATAAATATTTATGGACTAAAAAAGCATTAGCCAGGACAGTAGCTCATTATCAAGTACCAGGGACCATGCTGGTTTCTTCCAGTAAAGGTATCTCTGGGACACCAGCTGCAGTTGGAGTCATCACCTGACCACGTTTATGATAGTGCATAGTCATTCTCCATGATTCATCTAACTTCTTCACATGCCAAACAGGTGAGTTGAATGGGGATGTGATAGGTATGACCACTTTTGTTTCTTTTAAGCCTTTTATGATAACTTTATCTCTTTAATTCCCCCAGGAAGGAAGTATTGTTTTTGTTTTACTATCTTAGTAAGAAAGTTCTAGGGGCTCCCATTTACCCTTTTCTGCCATAAAGGAGCTCACTTATAAGTCAGAGAGCTAATGTGTGAATACTGTCAGTTGTTTAGTATACTATTCTAGTTATATGTACAGGAACTGAGGACATCTATTGATCAATTGGACCCACTCTGAGTCAAACTTGAGGTAAGATTCCGTTTATTACCTGACTACTCTTAAGTTCTTACACAAAAAAAGAGTTAACATAGCAGACCTGACTGTTATCCTTTAAAAGCTCTGATTAAAATATTGTCGCTTGGCTGGTGTCTGGAAACTCAGATTTAAGGAGTATTCCCACCATCCTAACTTGTAAGAGCGACTCACTATGCCTAAACTGTGTGTACAAACAACATGGTTTATGCTGAATGCCTGTTTTCTTTCAGGGAATCTGGTGTTTTGACAGGTGCTAAATAGAGAACGGTCTATATAAATCCCCCTCCCCGCCCTGCCACACACACACACACACACACACACACACACACACAAACACGGGCCCTAAATCTCTAGTGAACTTCCGTGGTAGATAATATTTTAATATTTCACATGTGCTATCACAACTTATTGCTGGAGGAATTAATCATGTCCTATGTGATTTTACTGGGAGAAGACTTAGAATTTTGTGCCTGTTTTTCTTCAGACTGCACACCATGATTGACCTTATTTTGTATCTTTTTCCTATAATAAATCTTAACCACAAGTAAGACTATTTGCTGCATTCTGTGAGTCCTCCTAATAATTAATTGAATCTAGCGGGTGCGGTCTTGGAGACTCTCAATACAGCTCTACTTTAACTTGTGGGACACATGTAGTATTTTGGCTTTTGAAGAATTAGGGTAAATTGAGAGCCAGTGTCCAGTAATGTCCCAAAGAACTGGGTATTCCCTTTTTTGCTATATACAGTCACTCAAGTAAACGGCTACGGTTTCCTTAGGGGCAAGCTTGGAGGAAGATTTATGGTTCGTACCCATGTGAATGCTACAAGAGTCTTCCTTGAGGTTACCCAGACTTCCCTTCAAACAAGGGGCTCTGTTTGTCAATTGAAATAGGTCTAGCAATTGAGCAAGACGCTGTGATTCTCTTGATTAGTGCTGAATCAAGTCAGGGTTTTGGGTACCAGATCTAGAATTTGTTCTGTTACATAACTTAAGCAATACCCTGGTAGGCTTTCTATTTCATTCCGAGGGATATGACAGTCAATTAGCCATAGTCTGTGATCCCTGCAGGCTAAGGTATTCTGATTATTGGTTCCTGGTGCATTGTTGATGCCTTAATAGTAAATGTGTCCACTTTATCTTTGAAGTTTAAATGCTCTGGCCTAACCTTTGATAATCTGGGAGTCTCATCCTCCTTTAAATCAGAGAATTCATCTCAATGGTGGTATCCCACATGGCTAGATCTGGTCTACAAAAGAGAGCAATCACAAATCTTTTCAGGAATGTAAGTGCATCTCCCACTAATATATTCCTCAATAAATTGGTGAAGGGAGGGTTTTCTGGGCTTTTTTGTGGAATATATTTGGGGATTAGGATTGTAGGTCATACATGGTAAATCCACTCTGATATTCTTGCCAAGATTTTGGATTCCCTTCTTCACATTTTGCCAGAAAACTTCTGGCATCTAAACTTCATTAAATATAGGCCACCTTTGAGTTCAAGTTTCAGTCAACCAACCAAGTAAACTATTAGACCTGCCTCTAGCTACACAAGCTAACATATTACATCCAGAATTTCTAGTAAATGCTTCCATATCTGTGAGTTCTGACTAATTTAGTGTTATATTTTTCCCTTCTCGATTGAACATTCTTAAAGACCACCCCCCATGTGTTCCTAAGTTTTCTGTTTATTCTGTATTAGCAGAGTCTTCCAGTTCTTTTGGGGTGTAAGCAATTTCCTCCCAGGTCATCGTTATATCTGTCCCCTGAAGCCTGCTGACATTTCACCCTAGTTATTATTATTTAGTGGCCAAAGTGGAGGGTTTTGATGGGTCTTGAGATGCATGGGCATCCTTCAAGGCCCCTTTCCCAAATGAGTTAATCACAAAATTTCAAGCACAGGAGGGCTAGTTTCCTCAGATACAGAAGAGCAAATTAGTTCTATTGGCAAAAAAGGATCAGAGTGACTTGGGGGTTCAAGATTGTCCATTTCTTCTAGATTTAATCATATATCTCCATTCTAAGTCTCAGTATCCCATTTTTTCCTAAACAGATCCCTGACTTTCGCATGGGAAACTTTGCAAGAGGGAATTCAACAGATATCAGAATTCAGCAACCTGCAGAATTAAATTGAAATTTTGAGCAAAATCTCAGTAAAGTGTCAGACTTTTCTGGATACCAGAGTGAAAAAGCAGCAAGTAATGAAACAAGTTTCTGAAGAAAAGAGGGACTAGTAATCACAGTTAATGTTTATTAAGTACTTACCATATGTCAGGTACTTTGCTAAGCAATTTAAAGACATTATTTTGGGCCACGCATCGCTTGATTCCTTTCATTGCACTCAGAATAAGGTGCACAGCTCTGTCATGAACTTTTACTCCTAAATGATTTGCTTCCCTGTCTTCCTCTCTGACTTCTCAATTTGTTTAGAAAGCTTCAGCCACACACATCTTCTTTCAATTCTTCTAAGCCTACCCATCACCTCCTCCAAACTGCCTTTCTAAAGTAGCTCTTTCTCACCTCATTAGTCTCCACATCAAGACCTTAATTCCTTATATCATTTGTCATGACATTATTTTATTTATTGTGTGCTTTTATTTCTTTATTGGATATTATTTTTATGTTTATTTATTGTGTGCTTATTATTATTACTCCATGAGACTATAACCTCAACTCAGGCAGAGATCATCTCTGGCTTGTTCACATTGCACAGTGTTGGGGCTCAGAAAACAATAGCCCAAAATCAAAACCTAAGAAGCAAAAGCTTTTTTCTAACCTTCTGTTATTGTCCTGCCTCCCAGTCCCATTCTCCCCCAAGGCTAGCCATAGAAACTGGAACTCCTCTTCCCTAAGGCAGGTCACAGAAAACAGAACTCCTGTTGCCCAGAAGGACAGTCATAAAACCTAAAAAAATATTACTCTTTCTCTCTGCCTTTCTGTGTAAAAACTGGCAATAAAGAAATTATCTGATCTACCTTGCTTGACTGTAGGTCATAAAACCCTCATTCCAGAGAGGGCCCTGCCTTGCACCCACAAAGGAGGAATGCATGCTCAGAGAGGCCAAGAAAAATCTAGGCAGACAGGCCTTGTTGGGTTTCCCTACTCAGTCTATTAGCATTAGATCATACCCATTTTGTCCAGTCATATTTCTACACATACTTTGTTGACCCCAACCATAAAAATGGACAGTTTCCCCTGTATCTTTGGGTCTTCATTCTGAAGCCTCCCATGTATACATGATAAATAAATTTGTCTGCCATTTCTACAATTAATCTTTCTTTTGCAAATTGATTTTCCCTTGGACCTTCAGAAGGGCAAGTTCGTTGGTGCTTCCAACTCCGGAGAAAGTAATCAATAGGCTTATGTAAAATCCCCACAACTCTAGACATTGTCCTCCGTTATTTCCCCCCATTTTTCAAATAGGCAAATGGAAGCCTGGAGAGCCACATTAACTTATACCAAGTCTGTCACAGCCAACTTGTGGCGAGAGTCTGTGGCTCTTCAACCTGGAGTTGGTCACCACTGGGAGGTGAAGCTCATCACAATTCCTTCCCTCTCACCCTCCAGGGACAAAGGCGGGGATTTTACCCAGAGGGAACACAAAGCATCACCATTATCATCACAAAACCGGTTGCCTGCCTAAGACGGGGGGCCTGTGGACTGCCCTGTCCCTGCCCCATCCGACCCACCCAACCCCATCCGGGAGCCGTCCTCGCACGGTCAAACCGCCCAGCCGCCGAGCAGCCACCCCGCAGCGCTCTCTCTGCGCAGGCGCGCGCCGCCGGCTTCCGCTCGGGGTGGGGCTGGCGCGCCGAACCTGGGCGGGCGGCTGCTACGGCGTCCGCGACCCCCGCCAGCGCGGGCATGGAGCCCGAGGGTCGCCGCGGCCTGGGTTCGGCCCCGGGGCTGGCCTTCACGACCCCGGAGTCGGAGCAGAAGCGGAGGACAGAAGCCAAGGCAGGGGCTGCCGGCCCCAGTGCAGTCCGAGCCCGCCGCTTCCTGCTCTGTCTCTACCTGGTGGGCTTCTTGGTGAGTGCGGAGGCTGGGGCCGGGGGCCGAGTGCTAACTCCTGCGGGCTTGGGACCCAGGCGGGGCGCGTTTTCTTGGAACTCCCGGAGCCTCGTAAAGCCCAGCTATGGCTGGAACCCTGCGGTCCGCCTGGTCGGTGCCTCCTCTGTCCCCATCACTCCTTTCACTCTGCACCTGGCCACAGCGCCTTATCGCCCCGCGCGCTGGCACCTGGGCTCGGTTTCGCCTCCCCTGCGGCTCCCTGCGGTTTAAGAGGCCTTGACACCAGCTTCATGTGTGACTCCTTGTGACCCAGGTGTTAAATGCTGTGGCAGGTGCAGCGGTTGCGGGACGGAGAACGGACTTGGGCAAGCTTGGGAAAGCCCAGCTACTGCGGCGGCTGCTGGGCACGGTAGGACACACAGGCCCTTTTCTCAGAATGGGTCGTGACGAGCCCACTTGGACAGAATTAGGCACATTTGTTTAGGATTCTTGGTTGGCTTGAATGTTTAAAAATGCAAATTGGAGTGAATTGTACATATCCGCCTGTCGATGAAACTGTGTATATTGCACAACACAGGTTTGGTTTCGTCATGATTTGTGTGCACGTCCTGGTTTGGCCCCTAAATAGTAATTTCCCGAATAGAATGGAAAGTTAAGAAATCTGACTCATGGAATTTCTGAATACCCACCATATGATAGGCGCTGTGGAGCTCCAATATTGTAATACACAGTTCTGCCACTGAAGAACATACCGTCTTACTAGTAAGTTTATGTTGGTAGATCTGGGCCATTATCTACAGAAACCCTAGATTCACCCCCTTACTCCTCCCTTTCCAAGTCTAGGCCTGGTCCAGTAGCCTTGGTTGTGGGTCCAATTTACGACTGACCTGGAATAAGAGTCCAGTAGTATTTTCCCTTTGCTGGGACTGTATCTCGAGGGTAAATAAAGTGTCAATGGAGAAGGCTGCCTTCTGAGGCCTTGAAGGTAGTGTCGGGTGGCACTGGGCCCTGGTAAAAAGGACTCATTGTTTTCTGCCCAGTTGCAGTTTCAGACCACCACTTCTCCCCAGTCTTTTGCTTTGCTAGAGTTAAGAGTTAGGATGCTGAGCCATGTTTGGGTAGGACACGAGCAGAGAGGCAGTCTCCCTCCCTCCTCCTGCATGCAAGGTGTCCAGCAGTCAGTAAAGGTTCTATGCTGAATTAATAGTTAAGACCATAATGAAAGCATATTCAGCAAATTGCTGTAAACACAGAACCATGAGACACTCAGGGAGGGTGGCTTTTTAGAGAGGATCTCTGCCTCCAGTTCTCATTGCAGGCCCCACGCTCAGGCTTCATGCCTTTGGCTTCAGAATCTGACGCTCCTTCTTGACCCCTGTCCCTTTACTCTCTATTATTTCAGTATCAGGATGCAGGTGCCTCTTCTCCTTTCCAGTCAGTTTCACCTAGAATCCAAAACCAGCAAGTGTGGGTAGTTCTTCAGACTTGGAAAGGGAGTTGGCTGCCATGCACCCGCTGGTAGATGTAGACCCCAAGCTGCCCTACCTCAGAAGGTATTTGGATTGGTTTTGCCAGATGAAAAAATTCTAGCCCTTACCTGGAAAGTGCAGAGTAGGGTTCAGAGAGTTTGGAAACTGATGTGACCTAGAATTCAAAATAGTTTGAGTTTTACAATAAAACAAAGCAATTCACAGATCATTTATTATGGCCAGATTTGAATATTCCCAGCTTCTCATTTGTTGTCTTGTTGCTGTGTACTTAGCAAGTATAATACAGCAAGCCTGATGTAAAATTTCAGTGACTTTAATAATGTATTCAAGAGAATCATTAGGTGTCTAATATGTTCAGAGAAAAATGTGAGATTTCCCAAAAGTTAAAAGAGAGTGGAGATTTTTAAAATGAAAAATGTCATAAACAATTAAAATATATGTAACTTTGTGTATCCTTGAAGGATCTAATGACTCTTGGTTAGATAACATCTAAGGGATATTATACATAATTTCATTATTTTTAATAAATTTAGGGATGTAAACATCCCTAAGACTCTTGGGGAAAATGGTTTTTGATTTGGGAGAGGAAGGGAACAAGATTAGAGAAGCCATTTGCTAAAACGTTCTGCGTTTAGCTCTTACCAGTACTTCCAAGTTTTAATTTGTTTTAGAGAGAAGACTAAGATGACCCTTTAGGCCATCTTTTGGTTAGGTTGCTAAGAAGGTGCTGAGAAGTATTATTTCAACCACTTCTTTCCTACAGATATATGGTAAGATTTGTTTTCTATTTCATCAGTGTTAGTGAGGTGATAATTTATTTTTGTTGAGATACTAATATGCTAATAAAGAAATACTGGGATTCCTACCCTGAAAAGGGTCCTGAAACGTTTGAATGTATGCATTCCTCAGTTTATATTGAGAAATGTTGATGTTCAGTGAAAGGTTTAAGTGGCTACCTCTGACCTGACTTCCTTATAGATGGTTACACGCACATGAGCAGTCACCAAATGCGATGTACACTCAACAGTGGTGGTTTTGAAGAAGCTGTGGATTCAGAAGCAGAGAGGAATTACCTTTTATAGTAAAGGAGAAAACAATTTTAGAACAGAGCTTCCTGAGAGGAAACAGTGGCTAGCCTCCTTGGAAAAGGATAGTGTTTTTTTTGACTCACAAAGTGCTAAAATAATACCAGTTATCAGTTATTGCTTATGATTCTGTATTTTTGTATTTACCTTCCATAGATCTCAATTTATGGACTTAAATATTTCCCTTCATCTTTTATTTAGAATAACCATTTGAATATTAAATGACATGTGGTATTGGCATTTTTTTAAGGAAAAAAACCTTTTTGGACAGTTGAGTTTCCTTTTCTGAAAGATCCAGAAGACTCAATAGGTGGCTGTTGCTTTAGGAGTCTTTTAAATGATATAAACTTCAGTAGGCTGATGGGATACAAATGACAGTGAAGCCCAAAATAAATTTTAGATAATTATAAAATAGAAATAATAAACTATCATTCTGCTAATGTAAATTTATGAGCTATTTAAGATCACTAGATGTTAGATATATGGCCATCTAAAGGTGTATCCATGGAAAAGGCCCACCAAAAGTATATGTGGAAGTTTGTGTTTCCATAATTATGTGAATGCACAGCTTGGAGGGGGGAGCAAAAGCAAAAGATTAATTCTGGACCCAAAGGAAAAAAATGCTTTGCATGTATGTTCTTTCTTTCCACTTAACCAGGTTTATGGAAGAAGGAATCCAGGTTGAATATAAAGAAAACTGAGTGTGCAATGTTTCTTCTCCTAAGCCAGTTGTAGCAAGTAACCAAGTGAAATGAGAATGAGAAAAAAGCTTAAAGGAAAAAATAAAAGTCTGCCTATTAACTCAGAATACATAGCAAAACGGATCCATATTTATCCCCAGAACTGAAGGAAGAAGAAGATATGTTTGAGCTTCTATTGTGTATCAGGCCTTTCTCAGCCATTATGCCACTGAATGTTCAGGCAGTTATTCTTCTTTTTACAGATGACAGCAGCAAAGCTTGGCAATTTTAAATAACTTTCCAAGGACACAGTTTAGTAAATAATGGAGCTGTAACTGAGAACTGTCTGTCTGACTGCAGAGCCCATGTACTTTTTATGACTTAGCTGCAAAGAGCTGGCCTTCCCGCACGCAGTACACCAGCCTTCTCTCCTTCCTGCTATACTGAGCTTATCTTCTCAGGTGTCACCTTGTAAGGCTATAAACCACAGGTTCTAGGACATTGGTTGCTTTTGCTAACTCCAGAAAGAAATTTATACTTCTAAGCAAGTTCTGCTTCAATAAATATGAATTATGCTTCCATTTTTTTCCCACTTCATTATCCACAGAAAATTTTGGGTCATTTGATTATTTTATTTGAGGAACTTTTGTAGCATATCTTCCTTGAACATTAAGAGTCAGTTATACCTTGGAAAATAGCTGTGTTTACAAAAGACATCCCCAACCCCTGTTAGACTCTTTAAGGGAAAAAAGGAACCTCAACTATTTTAGAATAATTAATGTTTTTGTAAAGTTTTCAATGCTTGGTTATTTAAAGAAAATCTAATTAAAAGATATTTAGGAAGTATAAAGTTTGCTAATGTGTTCAAAGAACTTTAAAAATGATCAAAAATATATAAACAATGTAATTAATATGCAAAAAAAAGAAGAAAAAAGAGTCAGTTACAAAGGAGGTAAAGCCAAAATGGATTCTAGGTCAGGGTAATCCAGGCATTTACAGGTGGCAACTCATTACTGTAATGTACTGTAGAATACAATTATAATTTCTTGTTTGCTTGAAATTTTGGATATTGATTTTGTTTTTAAAATAAGTTTATAATTTTAGGTTTACTAGTTTTAAAACACCTAGGCTTTGATTACTAATTTGAGTCAGTCATCGTTTGCTTTCTTTTAGGATTTGTTTGGTGTCAGCATGGTTGTCCCTTTATTGAGCCTTCACATCAAGTCCCTTGGAGCAAGTCCAACAGTTGCTGGAATAGTAGGTGGGTGATCAATACTGCTCATTTTCATAGTGTTGAATTTTAAATCCTCTGAATTAAGTACCTAAAAGCATTGCAGTCTTATAGCTAAATATTACCCAAAGGTAAGTAGAAAATTAGATAAAACAAATTTCCAGAATGTCTAAAAATATTACCCTAGAGCAAATGTAATTCATCTTTTCCTAGACTATCTATGTTTGAAGAAGTTTTGAGGTTTGAGCATTAGCCCCATGTCTCACATCACCAGTGGTGAAACAGGTACTTACTGAGCGTCTTGGAGGTGCTGGCTGTGTGTGTTAAAGGGTAGGTATGGACTCCTGCCTACAGGAACCCATAACCTAATGAGAGAGAAACATAGTCCACAAAAATCACACCGTGTGGGAAAAGTTTGGATGAGCCTTGGAAAATTAGTTGCAAGTTTCCCACACCACCACCAACATATTATAGAGGACCGTAGGGTTTCTCTGCCTGTGTAACATAAAAATTCCATCCGGAAGGCATTGATTTAAGAAAGAGGCAGGAGATGGTGCTTAGGACTCTGTTAATTAATAAGAAATCATTAAGACTAACAGCCCTTGATCATTCAGAAACTGGACAGGCAAGTGTTTGGGGACAGTTTTGTACATAATATTTCTTAAATCCTGGTCCATGCCATGATTTGTATTTCCCTGGAAAAATATACTTGGAATTATACTAGACTATCCAACGGCTGAAGGTTTTTAGGAAAAGCAGAAGGGACATGTTACATGATAATGGAGGTAAAAGAACTCTGTAGAACTTTGTAAATTCTTTATAAAATTAAACTATTTTATAAAACTGTAAAACGTTAGAGGCATATGAGACAATATTAAAACTTTAAGACTTAGTAGGATTTTTCTAGGATTCAAATTTCTATTCCCCTGAGTAGTCTCTATGGAATTTTATAATTGGAGCTACACAGTTCTCACATGATGGAAGAAGGCCCATCTTAAAGGGTCTCTAAGATCAACACTTGCCTTTATGCTCACTTCTGCTTACCCTTAATTTTATTTTGATGGCTTTTTATTAAAAATTATATTATTTATATTTTTTCAACTAGAAAAAAGATGTGGGCAAGTTCCTTTTTTAAAAATGGCCTTTGTTCCCTAATGTTTTCTATCAATTTCTATGTAATTATTATCACATTAATTCATTTTTGTAATAGGTCTAGCTGATTTTATTGATGTTATTGATTGGTTTTTTGCAGGCTCCTCCTATGGTGTTTTGCAACTCTTTTCTAGCACATTGGTGGTAAGTTATCTTCCATCTGGCAGTGTGTCCTGAACACATGATCACATGACTCTGAGGTTCATCCGTCATGGCTGTAGTAAAACTGGGGGCTTGAGGTTTACCAAAAAGCAGGTGTGCAGATAATTAGAATATACAGTGTTGTTAGATCAAGAAGTATCCTCGTGGCATTTGTCTTCCTTGTTTAACCTGTGAGGAGGTGTTGGCCTAAACAGCTTAGATGGCTTGTTCTAAATGGAACACACTGAATAACAGATCTGGGATGAGAACAATTTTTAAATTGTAACATGTTCTTCCTATAATTCCCTGCTAACTTTTCACTGAAGAAAAGAATGTAAACAAAAGGTATTACCAATTTTATTGTTCGTTTCACTTAATCGACACTAATCAAATCCCCTTAGATTTCTACTATCCTATTTCAAGTTGTGCATTTTGATCTAAAGGCATTATTATTTATAAGACTTAAGTGTATAGAGAAAAGGAGCTATTTGGGGTGGTTGTGTGTCTGCAACATGGATTAGAAAGATCCGGAGATGATTTTGTCCCTCTCCTGCTTCTGACTGCTCATTTGTTAGGACTTTGGAGACCTCAACTGATCATCCCTTCCTCTCTCCCTGGCGCAGTGTACTGTAGCCACACTGATCTTGAGACCTCGGTGTCCGGTGATTCAGGCAGCTCAATAGAATAGTCAGTGTAGCCTCCCAGATTGATCATTAGTGACTTTGGTCTCAATAGCTGGGTTGGTGCTCTCACATTTAGTGAGCATGAAGTACACTTATGTTTCCGAAGAGTTGCTTTCTTATAAAATATACTTTTGAAAGGAATTCAGATTTCATAATGAATTCTTTAGTAAATAGCTACTCCGTTTTTTTTCAAAGTCTTTCATATATGAAATTTGTGTAACAATAATTGTTTTATTCTCATTTAAACTTTATAATAACCCAGCCAAGTAGTTTGGTATCTCCTTTTCTGTAGGAGGAAATTAAGATTCAGAGTTTAAGTAATTTGACTAAGTCACCTAATCTCATATTCACACTCTAAGCCCATATTATGTTTTTTCCAAGTTACCTGTCATTGTCTTAATGATATAAAAATGTAAATAGATATCTAGAGTTATCAGATCATACAGGGGAGCAATATTCTTGCTTGTCAGGCAAAGTCTCATATTTCATATACTTTATTGTGAGAGAAGAATTTGTTACATCCCCAGTAAATACCTTTTCTGCTTTGTTTGGAAACTCACTCCTCAAATACTTGATTTGTATGTATATCAGAGATATTAGGCCACAGCATATGTTAATTATTCAAATACTTTTCTTCTGTTGGACTCTGGACTCCTTGAGATAAAGACCAGCTTTTATTTATTTATACTGTCACTTATCAGAGCACCTGACATATAGTTGGCATTATAAGAATTAGAATTTTTATTTCTACCCATAACCCTATCCACTTTTTCAAATTCATCCTTTGTTTTATTATGTGCTTATAAAGCACATTTCATATATCTTGTAGCTGGAATTTAATAAAAACCTTTCTTAGAAATTTTTCAGATAGAGAAATACCTAATTAAAATTTCTTTTTTAACCAATACATATAGAAGTACATATTTAATCATAAGTTCTAATAAAAAATATTTTAAGAACAAACCTTTATGAAGGAAAAGTATGCTCTGTCAGATTTGGCTAGTTTTTTTAATATATTCATTTTAACGAAATGACTAGCATTTATAAAATACTTATTATGTATGGGGCCCTCCCTGTTATGAGAACTTTATTTCCTCTATTCCTGGTCATAACCAGCCACAGAGGGTGAGTGTGGGTCTTTAATGACTCATTTTATGTTAAGCAAATAGAAAGTGTTGAAGGGGAAAATAATCTGAGGCGATATCATTATTATTCCTGTTTTACAGGTAGACTGAGGCATAGAGAGGTTAACTAGTATGTCCGAGGTCAAGGAGTAAGGAACGAAAAGAGTTCAGATTTGAACTCAGGTAACCTGGCCCAGGGCCCAGGGTGTAATTACCAGATTATACCACTGCCCTGTGACCACAAGGAGGCCGGTGACCCTTTACGCAGATCAAAAGAGAGTAGGGAATTTTCTGAAATCCATTCAAATGAGAGTTGGGGAATAGACTCAATGACATTTGGAGAAGGATGACAGTATTTTAGAGGATTTACCCTCAAAATGTTTCCTGGAGGAATTTTATGATAGTTTATATCCTTATGTAAAGAGATCTCTGTTGTCCTTCAGAAAAAGATAAACATATCAATAAAAACAGGGAAAGGGCGTGAGCCGGAATAGTTGGCTACTGGCAAGGAAGGGCCGCAGGCTGAGGTTGCTTCCATGGTTACCTGGAGAGGGTGGGCAAAGGTTGTGATCCTCACTGAGAATGGGAAGCAGGGAGCAGTCTCGGTCTCCTCCAGCCGGGACTGACAGACTAGAACGTTGTTCTGGAACTGGGGCTCTCCTGGGTGTCACACAGCACTGGGGACCCTGTTCTTCACTCTTCTCAAACAATGCTCCATTGCTGTCATTGTGTTTAGCAATTTTTATTTTAAGGCAATGACATTTTTTCAAACATGACCTCACCCAGAGCCTCAATATGGGTCAGCATGGAGGCGCTCTGGTTGCCTTGGGCATATTGGTCAGGCTGATGTCCACCTGTGAGTAACAGAGCCTTTTCTGAATTCTCTGAAGAGAAAAAGTGAAGCACGCCACCTGAGGCTGCCCAGGTGTCTGAGTTGCCTCCGGAGGCCCAGGCTCCTGCTGTCGTCCTGCTCTGCCAGCCTCGGCTAGACGGCTGCTCGAGCTCAGCATGTGGGGATGTGCTAAGCAGGAGGATGGGAGGACAAAGAGCCCAAGGCTGAGTTAGCCACCGCCCTCCCCCACCTCAAAGAACCTTTTTTAGAAGCCTGACCCAGTGACTTCCGGTTGTATCTCTACAGGCCAGAGCTTTCAGCCTGCAAGTGAGGCTTGTTTCTAACTAGGCCTGTTGCTATAGGGTGTGGAGGTTTTGCAGTAATGAGCTAGAAAGGCAGCCCTGGAGCTCTGCTCACTTGCTGCTCTCTGTCCTGTGAGGTATCCACGATCCACCCACAGGGCCATCAGGACTCCATGCAGCCACCACCACCTCTCCGGGCCTTCGTCCTTCCTCACTGGCCTCTGCCGAGTTCCTCCCTGTGTGTCTCTCAGCTTCTGCTCCCTGCTTTCCTCTCTGTGTGCTTCACATCCAGACTTTCAGAGGTGCTGGGGTGTTGAGCCAGTCACCGTGTTCACCATGAAGCGTATCATTCCCTGCTGGGCAGGCTTCATCCTGGGCCACCTCTGTGGTCTTACTGGACACCCTCACTTGCCTCGAGGATGGTTCAGAAGGCAGCCCGCACCTGACAGTGCCCTGAGGCTTCCCAAATGTGAGAGTTATAACTGGCAGACACATGCTGCTTGCTTCTCTCAAGAGGAAATGCAAATAGTCAGTACACACGTTAAAAAAAAACAGTTCATTGGGGGAAAAAAGTAGACATAATAAAAATATGCCACTTACCAAATTTGCAGATTTTTAAAAAATTGACAGTACACAGTGTTGGTTGAAATATGGGGAAATGGAGACTCTCCTAACTACATTGTATGTGGGGTTATAGATCTTTCTGCAGAGTAATTCATCAGTGTATGTCGGATGCGTAAACACATGCCTGCCTTTTAACCTAACAACTCCAATTCTAGGAATTTGTTCTAAGGAAATTTTCAAGGATGTTTGCAGAGAGTTTGCTGTGAGGATGCTTATTGTAGCATTATTTATGTTTTTGACAAATTGAAATGAACCAAAAATAGAACAAAAAGTAGATTTGTTGAGTAAATATTGATACATGGTGGAATATGGAATATGATTATAATAACAGAAGCAAATTTTTAACGACATACAATGATATTCCAGTCATATTAAATAAGAAAGCAAGTTACAAAATACTGTACTATATGACCACTTTGTTAAAAATATATAAGTAGGTTTGGGATTGTGAGGTATTTTTGTATTCATTTTGTTTTTCAGTATTTTCAAAATTTCTAAACAGCAAACATGGTTTCTGAGGAGTTTAGTTGTAGAAAGTAATCAAAATGAAAGATGAAACTGAGGCTTTGTAAATTACACTTCCTGGACTCTCCAGCCATTCTTAGGTACCAGATCATCAGACTCTTTTTTGGACAAAGAAAGCTACGTGGCATTTTTCCAGTCACCCTGTGGAAGACCAGAGCAAATAACATACTCTGGCAAGTGGCATAATGGAACTGAGCATCTGAGGATCTTAAACCAGATCCTCTGACGTTTTCCACTGGGTCAGTTTGTTTTGGGTGTTTGCATGGTAGTGGTGCTGGGTGACCCCAGAGCGAGTTAAAGGGCTTTCTGTCTCTTGCTTTCCTCAGGGCTGCTGGAGCGATGTGGCAGGAAGACGGGCTTCCTTGCTGGTGTGCATTCTGCTCAGTGCCCTGGGCTATCTCCTCCTTGGAGCAGCCACCAATGTGTTCCTGTTTGTCCTGGCTAGAGTTCCTGCAGGTGAGTTCTGGCCCCTGTGTGTGTGTGTGTGTGTGTGTATGTGTAGTGTGTGTGTGCGCACGCGCGCGTGCTCTTGTGTGTGTCTGTATTCAAACTAAATCTCTGTCTCTGTGTATAAAGCCTACTCTTGCCTGACATTGCCTCTTTGATTAGTGCTTACATAGAGGGAGTATAATGACAACAGCAATTACAACGATAACTGCAACACAGCAGCTGCTGTTGATTGAGCGATTAGCATGGCTGGGCGCTCTGTCTACTTGACAAAGCTAAGAACCTTGTACTTGCTGAAACCCAGAGGCCTTTAGGGCTGTCAGTGTGAATGACTATTCTACTATGTCAGGACCTGCCTTCCTCCTGTTGCTGCGGCTCTACATTGGGTCAGTAGGAATTGTCGTTGGCCGGCATTGTAGTTACCTTTCCCTCCCTCGGTGAGCTTGTAGTTTTGTAATTGAGCTTCCTAATTTCAAATTGAAATTTACCTCTGTAGCTCTCCTGTAGCCTTCTGTAACTCTGACCATTGATTGGGGGGAAGCTAAGATTATGATGTAGCGGCTCATGGCTTAGCTTTCTGTCTCCAGACTGGTCTCGACCATTTCTAACATTTTGTCCATTCATTGAAACATTTTGCCCATTAGAGCACCAACACACTTTGCTACTCTGGTCAACAAGTCTACAGCACTGGACATCTGCCCATATAGTTAAGATGACATTTTTAACTGACACTCCAAATGAATAGGGCATAAAGTAAGGCATTTTAACATACAGTTGGTCAACTCATTTTGGATTTTCATACCATTTTTGTGGCATATATATGAACTCTGAAAGTCTATTAAGTTCGCACTCCAAAATTCGTAATGTGCTCTTTTGTTGACTGAGAAAAAAATGCTTTATCAAGGTCTTTGCTTAAATGTGATCAATTATCCTAACAAACCCACCACCACACACAAAATCCAATCGACAGATGTTCCATGTGCCCCTACTATCAAATTTATTATTCTTGGTTTGATTGGTGATATGTCTTTCTACAATATAATACACTCCCCATTCAGTGGTACATACTGTTCGTAATTCTGAAGAAACAGATGGGGGGATGAATAAGAACTTAGATTTGTTACAAAATGGGTAGAGATTTATGGGGAGGATTAAAATGTTTTTATTAAATATGAAATGAGCCTGGTTTAAGTAGTGATAGTTCTGTTACATGAACATCACAAATGTTGCAAACAAGGAGAGCTACATACAAAAATTCCTTTTTGCCCATGTAACCTCCACGGTGTTTGGTGGTCTGTGAACAGGAGGGAACCCTGGGGAACTTCACCAGGGTTCTACTGCACAAAGTCAGTTGTGGATTTGGATGCTTATGTCCTGAAAATGAGCCACTGACTCTGAATGTGCCTGAGGTTGAAGTACCTGAATTGGACACCCGGTTTCCCCCTGCCCTCCTTGTCCACCACCCTAACCCCTGGAAGACAAGAGGAGCCTGGGCTGGGTGGTTCGTGGGTACACTTACCACCGCCCTCTTCCCTTTTGTGTGTAAGGGAACCTGACATTGGTACAATTTCAAAAATAATCACAGGATTCCTATAAGACTTTTTAGGAATCATCTTCTGGCTCAGTCCTTTCTGACATTTAAGGAAATAGGTCTAGAGAGAGTCCGTCTATCTGATTTTGGAAAGGATTCCAAAGAGGCTGGTTATTGTGCAAACACCCACACTAATTTTGCGGCCAAGCTGGGAGTAGACTAATGGGACCAAGGTGTTGAAGTACACAGTGGTACAGTGTCATGCAGTGCGAGACTGCCTACGGGAGATCACCGAAAACCATGTGTCACATCACAGTCAGGAGTGATTCAGGCAGACCCACCAGCACCATTTATTGAGTTCCTACTATGTATTTATTGATCAAAGTAGTGAATCCGTATTTATTGATCAAAGTAGTGAATCCAGCAGCATGTTTACAACTGTGTTCTTCACATAGGTGTCTGGGTGCATGAGGAGTCAAACATCTGCTGAAGTATGAGGAGTGTAAAGTTGTTAGACTCACATTAATCTCATATTAAGAGTCATGTCACAGTTTTCAATTTGTTTAGTCAACAAACTCACAAGCCTCTTGCAGGCAGAAAATCCATTTGTATTGGTTGGAGGACTGTGCCAGCAGATTTCTACTCACTCCCTGTCCTCTTCCCAGCTTTATTTCTCTGCATAGCCTTTGTCACCTTCTAATAAATCTCTGTGTCCCCCCAGTGAAAATACAGGCTCTGTGAGGGCAGTGACATCTGTCTTTATGTATTTATTTTTTTGCTTTTTTGGCCTCTGTTCCTTGCTTTATGCCCAGGGTCAAGATCAGTGCTTGCCATACAGTAGGCATGCAGTGAATATGGTTCAGGGAGTGAATCAATAAAGAACAGTAACTCTCCCTGTGGAAGCCACCATGAATTGCAGCTGGATAACAGGACTGGAGGTGATGGGACATTGTGACAGGAGGTGGGCAACCAAGGGCTCAGGGGCTTGGTTGCCAAAGATGAGGTGACTGGCAAGGGTGGTGGTGCTGGACCAGAAGTCTCATCATGGTGGGATGGATCCTGCAGGTCTCAGAGGTCCAGGAGAGTGCAGGTGAGAACTCCTTCAGGAGTAGAGATTAGCACAGCGTCACAAGGGAGATACTTTGGATCTGGAAAAAGTTCAGCACGTGCTTCTTGTCCTCTTGCAGGTATTTTTAAACACACCCTCTCCAACTCAAGGGCTCTGCTGTCTGATCTGGTTGCAGAGAAGGAACGGCCAATTGTAATCGGTCACTTCAATACAGCATCCAGTGTGGGCTTTATCTTAGGCCCCGTGGTCGGTGGCTATCTCACCGAATTAGATGGTGGGTTTTATCTTACAGCCTTCATCTGTTTTTCTGTCTTCATTCTCAATGCCGGTAAGTCGATATGTAATCATGAGAAGACTGTTTTGTGTACTCATACTGACCATTCTACCTAACTTATGATTTGTTTTTCTCAGAATAGGCAGGCTCATTGTCCAAAAATGAAAGTTATTTTGAGGAACCTCCCTGTTCTTTTCCATAGTGGCTGTACCAATTTATATTCCCCCAGTGATGTGCAAGGGTTCCCTTTCCTCTATATCTTCATTAACCTCCTTATGTTTTATATATTTACATATGTGTGTGTGTATATATATAAAACACAGTATATATAGTATATTTTATATATATACACACAATGTATACATACACACACATTATACACACACACACACACACA
>CAUYSK010050101.1:0-20300 GCA_963575035.1 Avahi laniger | reverse complement strand
CTCCACCCTCCCACTTGCCCGACATAGGGTGAATGTTACTGTTATATGTGCACATAAGTGTTGATCAATTAATACCAATTTGATGGTGAGTACATGTGATGTTTGTTTTTACATTCTTGGGATACTTCACTTAGTAGAATGTGTTCCAACTTTATCCAGGAGTATACAACAACACAAAGAACTTTTATCTTATTTTTATGGAAAGGATAGCATACAGGAGATTTTGGCCTTCATAGGGGTAGTAGAGGAAGGAAAGATTGGCTCGAGTTTAAATGTAACAAATATAGAATATGAAAAGTGTTTAAAATAGTCCACTGTATATCACAGGCTCTCAATAAGTGAAAATAGTTTTAAAAAGCTCCTTTTATGAGCCAACTACTATTTACTCACTTACTTGCACTGTAAATTCTTCACACTATAATTATCCCCATTTTACAGCTGGGAAACTGAAGCATGGAAAAGGTAGGCAAATGACCTAAGGATAAACAGCTAGTAAATAGCATAGGGGCCTTTGAATCCAGCAGTCTGTCTCCAGAGTGCAGGACATTAACTGCTTAATTAGACTCCGGTTTCAACTTCTGTCATTAATAGAATTTCTTAGAGTGGGAAATTCTTAAATATCCATTATAAAGAAAAATGGAGTCAAGATAAACAGGAGAGAGATAAAACTGAGATATGCCACATAAACACATATAATTTTCCTTGATTGATTTATATTTTAAAAAGCTATAGTACATAGTACCGCTGAAGTTTGACATTTAGGTTGACATTTAGGTCTGAATTCTGACTCTCCTACGTACTAGTTGGTTAAGTTATTGCATCAATGTGAGATTTATTCGGTCACATATAAAACCACTTGTCTGTCAAGGTTATTGCAAGGATTATATTAGTTAATGCATATAAAATGCTTAGCAGATAATATGCACTCAATAAATAGTTGCTGTGATAGCAGTAGTAGGAGTTGTGTTCTTTCTACTCACTCTCAATTCTTCTTTCCTCTCTTTTCTCACAGGAGAAAAGCAAGGGCACATGGGAAAATCCTGAAATGACTCAGTGGCCTTGGTCTATGAGGGTTTCAGTTGGGTTGGGGAGATAGAAAAGAATTACATGTACAAAGGCTCTGTGGCCAAAGGAATGATTGATATAATGGATTGAAAAATCAGATAGTCTCGAGTGCAGAAAGTGAAGAAGCCAGGGGAGGCTGGAGAGGTGACAAAGGACCAGATCACAGGAGCTTGTCAGCAATTTGAGAGTTTATTCTTTATCCTAAGGACACTGGGAAGTCACGGAAAGATTTTTCTGCAGAAAGGTACATGAACAGATATGTCAGATTATTACTTGACTGCAGTGTGGAAAACAGAAATAAAGAGGCAAAAGTGGATAGCAAACGATGAAGTAGTAGGTTTTTGCAGTGTCTGGGCTAGAGAGATGTTACCTGGGTCAAGGAATGTGCTGTGGAAGATGAAGAGATGCTTTGCAGAGCCATCTCACACTGTGGAACAAATTGATAAACATCGTTTGTTCCCATGGCAGCCTCATTTCTATCTAAATATACTGCCCCCATTTATCACCACCCCTACAACTTTTCTCAAGCAGTGAACCTACACATTGTTATAAAAATTAAAATATTCCATTGGACTTAATAAAATCAATGAAACTCTCACAAAGAAAACTCTTTAGAAGAGAGATTAAACATTGTGAATTAAAGAATAAATAATAGAGAAAATTTTGTATTTATATCTATTCATTCCATGTAAACAATAGAAACATTTGGTGACATTTGACAAATGATTTTCTAACTATTTGACTTAATTTTAAAGTCAACAGGCATTTTTATTTCTTGTATAAACATTTATGGGATTTACGAGTGCCTGTTTTGTGCAAATTTCTATGAGTGACACTATATAAGCTACAAAATTAAAAAGAAAACTTTTATTCAAAATAGAAGAATGTCCTTCCCAAAAAGATGAAATTCATTTGTAAGTTTATTTAAATAAATTCAGTGTCTCCTGGAAAAATATAGCCATCTGTAAAAGTCCTATCCTTCATGGAATTTACCCAATCACAAAGCAACAATTACATCAAAACACGCACACACAGAAAATCAAAAGATTCATGGAAGAGTGCACTAAGTTTTCTAACCTAGAATAAGTATAGAAGTTAGTATTAAAATCAACTTTTTGACTTGCTAGAGGTTATGTTGTACAGTTTATAAAGAACTTATTTTGAATTGTAGAGATCTACGCTGTAATCTTACCCTTTACTGATCATTTAGGGGGGTCTCAATTTACCCGTCTATAAATGAGGATAATACCTACTTTGAATTGTGAGGATCGGAGCAAATAATATGTGTTAAGTATCTAGTTTGGTGCCTAACACACAATAGAAATTAGCCGTAATTATCAGACTGACAGGCAGATCCCAGACTAAATCTGTATTTGTACTAATACTTTCTCTATTTCAGCTGTGGATCTACTAAAGCAATGTGGCTCATTATTGGATGCAGGATTTCAGGAAGATATGCCAGAACCAGGGGTGGAGTGGGTAGAGAGGGGAGTAGGCATAATTTCTATGAGTGTGATTCCCAGACTGAGATTTCTTCCTTGGGTGAGAAGAAAAAAAGAATATTGAAAACGTACATGTTTAAGATATTGCAGGAACTTAAAAGTGTTATAACCTCTGGGAACATTAGCCTAACCTCACCACTGCAAGCTCTTTGAAATAAGGATTTCAGGGTAAATTGATTTAATAATGAGAGAGCCAAAAAAGTTTTAAATAGTAGCAAGAATTCATAGAATTATACATTCTCTTTTAAAAGTGTGATGTAGTTCCTAAAGATTTTCCTAATGTTTAGGGTAAGAATTTGAGGCCAGATAAAAGAGTAAGGATGATTCAAAACCAGGAGATTAATTTACTTTTAGCCAATTATAATTAATATCACATCGAGGCTGTTTACATTTCTGCTGTCATCTATATGCATTAGCACCAGGTTAATGTGCTAACCATGAACCAAATGATAGCTTGCATAAATCTCTACTGTTGTCAGATAGCAGAGTGCGTTGCCCTGTCCCTACTTTCTCAGAATAACCTTTGATCTTCAGATCAACAGTAAAAATAATTACTGACATTGTCCAAACTAGGATTAGCCATTTCAGTTCTGAGTAGCTGCACAGCTGGAGACAGATGTGCAGGTCTCTCTGCATAGGTCCTGAAGGATCATTCCCCAAGCGTTTATATCATGTTTGTCATTCGTTTATCAGAGGCCAAATGTTTTTCTTTGTAAACGTGTGTAAAATATTCTCAGAATTTCAAGCAATAACAAATCAGGGCTGAACGTGACTGAAAGCAAAAAAGGAAATCTCCCATCTGTCCAAATCAAACAGTTGTATTATTAGAAAATTGAGGCTAAAAACTGTGCACACACAGAGACACACATATTATTTTAATATAGATTTTCAATAATTTGTTCAGGAAAATAATGATATCCAGAGAATAAACCAAAAGTTTAAGGAAGAAGAAAATAAAGTCTGTTACTATGGAAACCTGAAAATACTTTTTAAAACATTTGTTCATGAAGCTAATATTTTTGGTTAAATTTATTTTCTTCTTTCACTTTTTATGTATCTTATGTGTTCATATTATTGTTAATAATATTTTTAGAAAAAAATAATCCGCATTAATTCAATATGTCATATGAAAACTTATATTTTTGGTTGATGGCTTTAAATTTCATTTGTTCAATAAAGATTATTCATTCACTTATCCAATAAATATTATTTAAAGTATTAAGTGCTGGGTACATGACTGGTATTAAGTTCTAGGCATTGGAGATATTATGTTTTACAAAGCAAATCATGATTCTATAGGCTCAGGTGTAGACTCCCAAATTCTCGAATCTACTGAAAAGAGTCAGACACTAAACAAATAAAGTTCATTTTAAGTAGTGATTGATACTAGAAAAATAATGAAATAATGTGGTGACTGAGACTAGGATGAGTGGCAGCTGCTTTAGATGAGGTGCCAGGTCAGAATTAGCATTTTCTGATATGACTTTATTATAAGAAAAACCAATCACGGGAAAATCTAGGACTAAAAATGGTCTAGGTAGAACGAGCAGCAAGTGCAAGGGTCCTGGGGTGGGAATGATCTTGACGTTTAAGAAAGAAACAAAATACCAGCATAACAAGGGCAAATGAGCTCAGGGAAACTTAGCAGACACTAATTTTCACTGGGTCTTGGAGGTTATGGTAAGCAGCTCTGATTTTATTTTAAATACATTTTCAGTTTCTTTTTAAGCATATTTTGAATCTTTTCCTCCAAGGATAATTGATAGCATGGAAAAGCTAGAATTCGTTCTTCAGTAAGTTAATTAGTAGGAAAGAAAAATAGGTACAATCAGGCCCATTTTAACATTTAAAAAAAAATCACTCACAGTCTCCTCTTGTTTTGAAAAAGAAATATATAATCCAGATAGATTATTTTCTGTCTATCTCCTTAGGCTATTGTTAAACACAAGTTGAAAAGGGAAATTTCAGGTTAGATTTCACAACTGTCAAAAACCTCTTGGAGCTGACTTTTACATTTTATTGAATTTGGCTCCCAGATCCTCTGATTTGACAGAACTGATTTTACTCAGATATCATGCAAACACAGACTAAATAAATTTGCAGCATTTCAGGAAACCTATTGTTTTTATTCTAGTTTTTCACCAGAGTTGAGCTCCCTACTTGCTCCCTTGAGAAATGGCCATCCAGAGGTCATCCTCACTTAAAACTAGTTTAGGATTGACATTTTTTAAAGCTAAGCAGTAAGTTCTCCCCAAAATTGATAATTGAATAGTATTTTAATTCATCTTCCTAAAGTCAATAATTTTATTCTGATTAAAATATGATGCATGATTTGAAAAACAACTAGAAAAATAATAAAAACCTTACATTAATCTCACCATCCAGACAGTCACAGTTATTAGAAAAGTTTTGGTACCCCTGTCCAGATATTACGATAAGCCTTTTTAGAATCAGTCTACCTATTCTTTTATTATATGTTTGCTTTTTTTTCCCTTAACTTAATTGACTGTGTACAAATATTCTTCTAAGACATGGAAGTATAATCTATTGATGTACCACAATTTATATACCAGTATGCTACTAGCAGATCTAAAAATTGTTCTAAATTTTCCATTTTTTAAAAAAAATATTTTTATAAACCTCTTGCTATATATGTCTTGGGGAAATTTAGAAGACATAATTTAAAGTTTTTTTGAAAAATTTAATTTATTTATTATAATTTTTATTTCAAAATTTAGGGGACACAGTGTTCTTGTTACATGGACGAATTGCAAAATGCTGAAATCAGGGCTTTTACTGTGCCCATCACCAGAATAGTGCACATTGTACCCAATAGGTAAGTTTTTATCCCTCACCACCCCCCACCTCCCCACTTCTTAGTTTCCAATGTCCTTTAGACCACTTTGTGACCATGTGTACCCATTGTTTAGCTCCCACTTATTAATGAAAATATGTGGTGTTTGTTTTTTTATCCATGAGATACTTCACTTAGGATAATTCTCCAGTTCCATCCAAGTTGCCACAAAAAACACTATTTCATTCCTTTTTATGGCTGAGTAATACTCCATGGTGTATACATACCACATTTTCTTTATTCACTCAATTGATGGACACTTAAGTTTATTACACATCTCTGCAGTTGTGAATTATACAGTGATAAACATTTGGGTACAGGTGTCTTTTTGATAAAGTAACTCTCTTCCTTTGGGTGGATACCCAGCTGTGGGATTGCTGGATCAAATGGTAAGTCTACTTTTAGTTCTTTGAGGAATCTCCATACTGTTTTCCATAGAAGTTGTACTAATTTATGGTCCCACCAACAGTGTATAAGCATTGCTTTTTCATCATATCCATGCCAACATCTATTTAAAAAAAATTTTTTTAATAATGGCCATTCTGATGTGGTTGTAATTTGTATTTCCCTGATGATTAGTGATGTTGAGCATTTTTTCGTTTGTTTATAGGCTATTTGTGTATCTTCTTTTGAAAAAACTCTGTTCATGTCTTCTGCCCACTTTTTAATGGTGTTATTTGTTTTTGTTTTGTTTTGTTTTTGCTTGAGTTCTTTGTAGATTCTAGATATTAGCCATTTTTTGAATGTGTAGTTTGTCAATATTTTCTCCCATTCTGTAGGTTGTCTGTTTACCCTGTTTATTTCCTTTGCTGTGCAGAAAATTTTAATTTAATTAAATTCCATTCATCTATTTTTATTGTTGCTTTATTTGCCTTTCGGGCCTTAGTTATAAATTCTTTGCCTAAGCTGAACTCTAGAAAAGTTTTTTTTTTCTATAGTTTCTTCCAGAATTTTTATGGTTTCAGGTCTTACATTTAGGTCTTTAACCATCTTGAGTTAATTTTTACATACAGTGAGAGGAATCCTGCTTCATTCTTCTACATGTAGCTATCCAATTTTCCCAGCACCATTTATTAAATAGGGCATATTTTCCCCAGTGTATGTTTTTGTCTGCTTTGTCAAAAATCAATTGGTCATAGCTATATGATTTTATTTCTGGGTTCTCTATTCTGTTCCATTGGCCCATGTCTATACCTTTATACCAGTTCCATGCTGTTTTGATTACTATATCCCTGTAATATAATTTGAAGTCAGGTAATGTGATGCTTCCAGATTTGTTCTTTTTGCTTAAGATTGCTTTGGCTATTCATGCTCTTTTTTGGTTCCATATGAAGTTTAGGACTATTTTTTCCAGATCTGTGAAAAAATGACATTGCTATTTTGATGGACATTACATTGAATATGTAAAACACTTTGGATATTATGGACATTTTAACAATGTTCGTTCCTCCAATCCATGAAGAAGGTATGTTTTTCCATTTGTTTCTGTCACCTATGATTTCTTTCATCAGTACTTTGTAGTTCTCCTTGGAAAGATCTTTCACCTCCTTGGTTAAGTATATTCCTAGGTATTTTATTTTATTTCCAGCTATAGTAAATGGTATTACAATCTTAATTTGACTCTCAGCTTGACTGTTATTAATATATAGAAATGCTACCGATTTGGGTACATTGATTTTATAATCTGAGACTTTGTTGAATTTATTTATTAATTCCATGAGTATTTTTGTGAAGTCTTTAGAGTTTTCTAGATAAAATATCATATTATTGGCAAACAGGGATAATTTGGCCTCATCTTTCCTGATTTGGATACCCTTTATTTCTTTCTCTTGCCTGATTTCTCTGGAAGGACTTCCAGTATTATGTTGAATAGAAGTAGTGACAGTGTGCACACTTCTAGTTCTTAGGGGGAATGATTTCAACTTGTCCCTATTCAGTATGATATTGGCTGTGGGTTTGTCATACATAGCTTTTATTATTTTGAGGTATGTTCTTTCTATACCTACTTTGTTGAGGATTGTTATCATGAAGGGGTAATGAATTTTATCAAATGCTTTTTCTACATCTATTGAGATGATCATATGGTCTTTGTTCTTACTTCTGTTTATGTGGTGAATCCTACTTGTGTATGTTGAATTATCCTTGCATCCCTGGGATGAAACCTACCTCATTATGGTGGATTATCTTTTTGATGTGCTGTTGAATTTGGTTTGCTAGTATATTGTTGAGGATTTTGCATCTATGTTCATAAGTGATATTAGTCTATAATGTTCATTTTTTGTTGTGTACATTCATGGCTTTGGTATCAAGATAATACTGGCTTCGTAGAATGAGTTAGAGAGTGTTACATCTGTCTCAGTGTTATGGAATAGTTTCAGTAGAATGAGTGATAGTTCTTTGTAGGTCTGGTAGAATTTGGCTGTGAATCTGTCTGCGCTGGGGCTTTTTTTTTGGGGAAATTTTTTATTACTGTTTTGATCTTGCTACTTATTATTGATCTGTTCAGGATTTCTATTTCTTTCTGATTCAGGCTTCAGAGGTTGTGTGTTTCCAAGAATTTATTCATTTCCTCTAGGCTTTCCAGTTTGAGTACACAGAGGTTCACCAAGGCATATAAGCAAAAGACTGGTCAAATTAAAGGTGAATTAGGAACTCCTATGAGCCATGAGGTGAAAACAGTAAGTAACTCACAAACAAAAACCTGTGAGACTAACAATAGATTTCTCAACAGAAACTTTACAAGCCAGAAAGAAATGGGGTCCTATCTTTAGTTTCCTTAAATGAAATAATTGCCAAACAAGAATTTTGTATCTTTCAAAACTAAGTTTCGTAAATGAAGGAAAAATAAAGTCTTTCCCAGGTAAGCAAACAGGGAATTAAGGGAAGTTGTCACCACTAGAGCTGCTCTACAAGAAATGCTTAAAAGTGTTCTACACATGGAACAGAACAATTGATAACCACCAGGGTAATAACACCCAAAAGTTAAAACTCACAGCTCTTGTAAAACAGTAAAACAAAGGAGAGAACAAAGAAACTAGGTACAATTAAAAATGATGACCAAAACAGGATCTCACATATCAACACTAACATTGAATGTGAATGGTCTTAACGTCACTCCTTAAAAGATATAGATCTGCAGAATGGATAAAAAAAAACACAACCTAAATATATTCTGTCTCCAAGAAACCCTTTTAACTCACAAAGATTCTTAGAGACTCAAGGTAAAGGGGTGAAAAATATCCCATGCTAATGGAAACCAAAAGCAAGCAGGAGTAGTTATTCTCATATCAGATAAAATAGATTTTAAATCAACAATGATAAAAAATGACAAAGATGGACATTATATAATGATAAGAGGATCAATTCAACAAGAAGATATAACAATCCTAAGTATGTATGCACCTAACACAGGAGCTCTCAGAATCACAAAGCAAAGTTTACCAGATCTAAGGAAAGAAATAAACAGTAATGTCGTAATAGCCAAGGACATCAATGACAGAACTAGACAGATCATTAAGGCAGAAGATCCAAAAAGAAACACCAGACTTAAATGGGACTCTAGAACAAATGGACCTAACAGAGATTTGCAGAAAATCCTACCTAAAACTGCAGAATATACATTCTTCTCACCAGCACATGGGATATTTTCCAAGATAGATCCTATGTTAGGTCAATAAATAAATCTTAGCAAATTTAAAAAGATTGAAATCATACCATGTTTCTTCTTAGACCATAGTAGAATAAAACTAGAAATCAATTCCAAGATGAACTCCCAAAGCTACCCAAATTCATGGAAATTAAATAACTTGCTACTGAACAATCTTTGGGTTATTGATGAAATCAAGATGGAAATCAAAAAAATTTTCAAATAGAACAATAAAAGTAACAAAAGATTCTAAAATCTAAGGGATAGAGAAGAAGCATTGCTAAGGGGAAAGTTAATAGCCTTAAATGCTTAATTCAAAAAGAGAATTATCACACATTAAAAACCTAATGTCAAACCTCAAGGAACTATAAATAGAACAAACTCAAACCAAAGCTAGCAGAGGAAAGAAAAAATAAAGCTCAGAACAGAACTAAACAAAATGGAAATCAGAAAAATATATAAAATATCAACAAAACAAAAAGTTGGCTCTTTGAAAAGATAAACAAAATCATAGACCTCTAGCTAGATTCATCAGAACCAGAAGGGAAAGGACTCAAATCCGCTCAATCAGAAAAGAAAAAGGAGCCAGTATAACTGATACCACAAAAATACAAATATCATCCATGACTATTATAAACAGAGCTTTAAATGAAAACAATTGCGTAGGTTAATGAGAACCAATGGAGTCTACCAGTGCTAATGGACACTTCTGTTTTTGTTTTAAAGCTTGCATAATTTAATTTTAGCAGTCAAGGTGACTGTTTTCCTTTGCTTCTGATTCTGTCAAGGACCATAAATGTATAGCTAATTAATTCAAGTAAATATATAAATAAGCCAATGTTTTTGGTTTTATTATTTTTGTTTTGTTTTGCTTTGTCATTTGGTTTGGCTTGATTTACCTATTTTGATTGCAAACTAGTTCAGAGATTGGGGACCTATTTTACACAATAGCTGGATTGTACAGTTGGAGCTCTTCTTAACTTTCTCTTTTCTCTGGGCAAGCTAACTGTGTAAACATAAGAACACTCAGATTTAATGAGTGACTGAGTAACTTTAAAAGAGGGATGGTGGTAGTCTCCTTACCTTGAGGAATCTGAGCAGAGCACCCCTGGAGGGGCAAACATTATACATTAAATTTTCACTGGAGGTAATTCTGTGAATCACCAAGTACAATTCTTCCTCACTCTGCCAAATCTTGTAGCTGCATGGCCAGACACAATGCTAACTGATTCTTTCATTAATTTTGAGAATGTGAAGCAAATATAAGTTCAGTTATTAGCCATGAGTTGTTTTGGTTTTTAAGTGGATCCAGATACACCTTTTTTGTTATTTTATTAAAAATTGCCCAAACAAGGGAACTGGGAAGGCAATTAAATTAACCTTAAGTTAATTTCAGCTAGCAGACAAGAGTATAAGAAGAAAAATTTGACCAGTTTCATGCTCGTTCAGGTTAAAAAAGCTTTTCAATGAGCTATTTCAATTAGTCAGGGGTCCTCCTATATTGGAAACTATTGACAACTCCTATATTGGAAAATTTTTTGGTTTTCTTCTCATACCTTTCTCATTCACTCCATATGATCACAGAGCACAGAGGTGGGCTCCGGAAGATGTATTCTTGCAGTAGACCTTCCCTTGCATTATTGCCAGAATTTATTATTCTTTTGCACCTGACCCCAAACTGGGCCAATAATGTTTCCTTCTCTAGGAATTTGAGATTCTTTTCTCCTTTGGGTGAGTTCCTTTAAGGCAGTGGTTCTCAACCAGGAGTAATTTTGCCCCCAAGGGGAGCATTTGATAATGTCTGGAGACATTTTTGATTGTCACTGCTTAGGGCAGGAGGGCACTGGCCAGAGATGCCACTAAACATTTTATAATGCCCAGAATGGTGCTCACAACAAAGAATTATCTAATCCAAAATGTTGTTAGGACAAAGGCTGTGAAACCCTGGCATAAGGTAAGAAATGTCTAATCTTTGGAACTGGAGTGAGAGCTGTGACCTGTCCTGTGGACTGGAAAGCAAAAGTAGTTCGTTCACAGAGAAAGAGAAGAAATAAACAGTATCCCAAGAGAAGTACAGACAAGAAAGCTAATAGCTTCCTAGTCCTGGGTCCCTGTATCTTGATGGAATGGTTACATTCCTGCCTCTGGTTTCATGAGGTATTCCATAGTATTCAAGTTAATTTCTACTTAAACTTGATTTCTGCTACCTGTTCCTGCTTTGGCCCTGTGCTTTAAGAAGTCTTTCCAAGAAAATGTGCTTTTTGAGTAGAACGTAATAGAGGATTATGGATTAATGCACAACTCCCCCCCAAAAAAATGCAAGTAGGAAAAATCCCATTCCCAAAACAAAATAATCTACATTGGAAAGGGAGGAGCAATTAAATTAAATAATGGGAAAATATTAAATGTGAAAAAATATACGTACAATAGATTTAAATTTATAGAGAGGACAGTAGAAGTAAATTAAAATGAGAATATAAAATATGTTCTCCTTTATTTTTGGACTAGTTAAGTAAATTGCCTGAACATTGATATTCTCATATGTAAAACCAGGGTGCTAAAAGCTCTGAGTTAGACTCTTTCATTTGAAATAAAGGAAAACCAATTCTATTTGATAAGCAATTTTTGGCACAATCGTAGGACACCCTGAATTAGAAGAGACGTAAGCCTTAAGTACATCTAAAAATGACTACATATTTATGAGACTTCTCTCTCTCTCTCTTTCTTCTTCCTTCCTGCTCCAAAATCTGTTTCATTCATTTTTTAAATAACAGTTTTCTTGAGATATAACTTAAATACCATAAAGTCCACCCCTTTTAATGTGTTTAATTCAGTGATGTTTAGTATATTCTCAAGATTGTGTAAACATCACCAATTCCAGAACATTTTCATCACCCCAAAAGGAAATCCCATACCTATTAGCAGTCACTCCTCATTCTCCCTCCTTCCAATACTAAAGTATACACTAATCTACTTTCTGTCTCTATAGATTTGCCTATTCTCGATCTTTCAAATAAATGGAATCATAAAATGTATAGCCATTTGTGTCTGGCTTCTTTCACTTAGCATAATGTTTTTAAGGTTCATCCATGTTGCATTAGCATGTATCATAACTTCATTCCTATAATCTCTGCTTCATTGTTCTTCTCTCTGGAGATGAAAAGCATCAGCTACTCCGGTCCACATGGAGGGAAATATGGCTGCCGGAAAGTCCAGGCTTAACTGCTACAGATGCACTCACTGAAGAGAATGGTCATATTCTCTGGAACCCAAAGGCAGAGAAAAAAGTCTAATTGGTTAAATCTTGGTAAAGGTCATGTGTAGACCAATCCATGGAGGCTAACATGCAAGTAGCCTACCTTGGGTTTTTCCCTGGTACCAATCCGTTGTAGCTGGGGAAAGAGCACCAGGTTATAAAAATGTCTGATTTGAGGAAGCCTTGTGAAATAGAGATGGAATCAGGTCTGGGAGTTACGTTTCCTAAAATATTTGGAGATGGATGAGTGAGCAGATGAAATAGTATGCTCAGTACAATACATATCTGTCAGATTAGTGAAGAATAAGAAAACAGAAAATTGCATATACGCCAGTATAAAACTTTGTCAATTGGTCTATCCAAGAAAAATTTAGGTATTCAAGAGAGATTGTAGAAAGATAGTGAATAAAACTAGTTGCCAGGGTTTCTCTTTTTCTTTTTTTTTTCTTTGTGAGACAGAGTCTTGCTCTGTCATCCAGGCTACAGCGCCGTGGCATTAGCCTAGCTCACAGCAACCTCACACTCCTGGGCTCAAGCAATCCTCCTGCCTCAGCCTCCCAAGTAACTGGGACTACAGGTACATGCCACCACTCCCCACTAATTTTTCTGTTTTTAGTAGAGACAGTGTCTTGCTCTTGTCAGGCTGGTCTCAAACTTCTGAGCTCAAGCAATCCTCCTTCCCAGAGTGTTAGGATTACAGGCGTGAGCCACTGTACAGGACTACCAGGGTTTTGACCAGTAGAGATCTACAAGCATTGTTCTTTAATGAGCACTGGCAACAATTTTTAACTACTTTTATCTAGGAAAATGTAGAATTTTGTGGGATGGAATCAAAATTTCTAATTTCCTTTAAATCAAAGAAAAGGGGATGCTAAATATTGATTAAGATAGACTTTGGGGGATTTATTTCATTTTAATAATTCAAGCCCCTACTTACTATATAAGCTTCCTAAAAATAAGTGCTTCTAAACGGGTGAAGCTACCATTGCTATTAAATATCGATCACCTTATATCACACATAGTTGATTCACTTGATTGTTCTGCCATCAGCATTTTGTTTGGGTAACCTATAAAAATGTTTAAAAGAATCCTCGCATATTTAAAAATGAACATCTTTGCTTTTTTTATCACTCCTTTAAATAGTTGCAAAGGATGTAAAATTTGGTGCTTGCAAACATTGACATTATGAAATTAAATTGTTAATCATTTATTTAACTAATAAAATGTAAATATCACAGCTGTTTGGTACCCACCATCGTGAATTTTAAAAATACATGAGAAAATAAAAATTTTGCATCATCTGTTTTATCTTTTAAGTCATACTTCCAATCTAATTCCACCCCTAAATATTATACAAATATGATAATTTTACCTAAATAAGTTAAATATGGAACACCTTGTCATAAGTATCTATAATTAAAGTATATATATAATTTGAATTAAATAATATTATTTTCTGTAATTATAAAAATGTTAAAATTCAGTTATTCAGATGATTACTATTGACCAAATATATATTTTAATATATAATTATTAAAAATAAGAATAAAATTTTATTAGAAGTGGCTTAACTTTTATGTGATTCTAAAATTAGCTAGTGTATACATGGATAAATATTTTCATTCCTAGAATGAGATAGGATTGACAATATATTATATAGTTACTTTTCATATTTGAGGATGTAAATTGTATGTAACCACTTCCTTCATCCATAAATAGTTACATAGTAATAAAAGAAGCAATATCACTTAATTTTTTTGTACCCTTTCAAGGTTTTATACTAAAATTATAATGTAATTTATGTAAAAAAAATTTTTAATATTTGATAATATACCAGGTTACATCTTATTTTAAGTTCTTTTTAATTTTTTTTGCACAAAAATAAACTGCTTGAATTGCAAGAAGTTATATAGTCATAAGAATAATTATCTTTTTAGTGACTAACCTCCATGCACAAATGTCCTTTAGTTTGGTTCCTGGATGGAAGCTTTTACCCTCAAAAGCAATATGCCCTAGCAAGAATCAGGATGGGTGAGTGGAATGTCTTTCTTTTGCAATTTAGATGAAGGGCAATAGTGAAAGGGCTGATTGGGAAGGAGTAACAGCACAATTTGTTCTTCAGGTAGATCGGTTTTACAATAGTACCTATGAAAGTTGAGACTTTGTATATTGAAGCTTCTGGGTCTGCATAGGTCCAGATCCAGAGGTCTGAGTGCCTTCATTTTAAGACAACCAGTCTTGAAGGATGGTCTCCCCAATGAGGTGCATGAATCTGAAAAGATGCACAAGACCATCCACATCCAACAAGGTGGAGAAATAAAATGGTATTGTATTTATATTTTGTTCTAAAATAAAAAGGAAACCTATTTTTATACTATTAAATATATGCATTTGTTAGATAGATAGCTAGAGTCTCTGGCTTTTCTAGGGACAAAGGTGCCTTGATTTGGTGCTGCCTTGAGCAATTGGCCCACCTGGAAAGAAGAATAGGGCGGGCATTCCGTTTGGTGTTGCCCCACCCTTAATCCTATCCAGAGCAACTACTACACCTGGGGAAGGAGGGAACCCTTTACCAATCTGGAAATTTCACAGCCTAGGCATGATTTTAAAGATTTTGGGGACCGATGGTCTAAAAATCTTTCTATCATCACATGAAATATTAAATTTAGGTTTCTTGCCCTTAACCATATACATGTGGCAAGAGGACTAATATTAGCCATCAAGTTAATTGCATAAGTATAAAAATTCTAAGTCCTTTCATATACAAATCTGTATTTTCATAAAGGTGTCAACTTTGTGAGGTAATTTTTTTGAATGTTCATGTAGTTTGGTTCTTTCTTTAGCCTGAGTTGCTAATGACTTGCATAGAGTTTGCAAATGTTTTCTGGTTTTTCAATATTTAACCTACCAGTTTTTAAATAATATGTTATACAGATTATATGAGTGATTGAATTTCAAACAGAAAGGAAATGAATTTAGAAGGATGAATAATTTCTAATACATGAACTGTATAACTATGCTTTTGGGTTCCTTTAGAGTTCCAAACCTTGCAAAAACATTTTATGTTCTTCTATATGAAACATCTTTTCTATTTTCTCTGGCAAACACTTTGAGTCAGCAGATGCACCAACTAATAGATGAAATTTCCCCTGTTTCCCTCAGCCTGATTCAGGCCTTCTTTCTTCTTTTCTCCCTCTCCTCCTTATATAAATTTCATTAGATTTGTGATTACTATTGTTATTGTTAACACAATGAATTGTAATTGTATGCATGTAATTGTATTGTGTGTATGTATGAATCAAGCAGTGAACTGTAAGTTCTTTAAGGACAGACTGTGTCTTATTATTTAAGCTTGTAAGAGGTGATCCAAGAATTATTTTTGAATGAAGAAATTAGTCATTATTCCTGAAGTCAGTATTTCATAAAAAGTGTTCAAAAGAATAGTACTACCTTGATGGTTTCTATAGTGAAAGAGTTCCATTGTCAAATAATCTTGTTCGATACATAACAAACATTATTACATTTCCCTACTGAAAATTCAAAATGCACATCAGTCTGAGAATTCCTACAATAAATAAACCTGTTTAAATTTCTTAATTCAGTAATTTTCATATATATGTTAAAATCTCCTTTCTTTGTGGAATACATAATTATGTCCCGTGGAAGTGGTTTTCTATACAGCAATACTCTAGGAAATGCTATATTTGAACATTTCTGTTGTTAAATGTGCAGGCAGAGAAGGTAGTCAAAGGGGAAGAGCCATAATTATACTTACGTAATTCAGTGGGCTGTGTTGCAGCTCGAGGAAAGGAAATGAATTTTAAATAGTTAAATTATTTATCCTTGTAGAACTATATCATCTGTTTATATTGAAAACATATGTTCTAAATTGAGAGCTACATTCTATTCCATGTACTTTTTAGAAGGGAATAAAAGTTTCACAGTTTGACTTTGTCTAAGAAGAACTATAATATGTAAAGGAAAAAATGCTTTAAATTCATCAAATCCACAGTACTAATAAATTCAGCACAATTGTATGTTGCCTTCCATAGTGTTAGCTATCAGAATTTCCATAATTAAACACATGATGTTAAATATCTCTGAATCACAAATCACAAAGAAAATCATTCTCATCTTTTAATTTTTGACCTGAAAAAGCATCATGAATTTGACCACCGATTTTATTCTTCAAATTTGGATTTTAAATCTCTTAATCTGTTTTTATAAAGAAAATCCATTCTTAAAGAATATACAATTTTACTGCTTAAGCTCCTCAAAAGGATTTCCTGGAGTATCTGAAAGTAATTTTTAGTTGACAATATTTATTTCAAAATACAATTTGACATTTAAATATCAGTTTTGTTCCTTTATATAGTTGCCATGGTAGGGGTGCTTCTAAATGAATTTAGTAATCAACATGTTAATCATCTGAGATATTCTCAGTATTACATATTTTATGAACCAAAAGATTATTTAAAGAAAATATCTTATAGGTAATTAATATTCAAAAAATTATATATAATGGATCATCTTTATTCAGCATTTCAAACGGTATCAGTTATCTATACAACCAGAATTAGTATAAGTGAAGCATTAAGTTTTATTAATAGAATATGTATGGATAATAAACCACCTTAAAATTTCACTTCTTTTAGAACCAGAAAATATTATACTATTTGATGGGTGTTATTTCATGTGGAAAAACAATAAGTTGTTTTGTTCAATCTCAAACGTGTGATTTATAAGAGAGGAGGGCTGGAATAAACACAAAAACATAAGAATCTGACCCATGATGCTTTGGAACTCTTTATGGCACTGTTGGTATCCAGTCCAAGGGCATTAATACATATTCTACAAACTCTTAACTCCTTACTTTAGAAATCTTCAACACAAATAAAAGGAAGAAGTAATTTTCAGTTTCCTATATATCTTATTTTGGTCTTGGAGAGAAGAGGTCAAAGGGAAGACATCTACTTACATTCAAAGAAGCATCAGAACCAAGGAGAATATCTGTAAGAACGAGGAAAGAATTTCATTTTCTGCTATTTTAAATGATTAAATTACCTGAAGCCAGTACAAGTGTAACATGTGAAGGATTATGAAATGACCAAGATTTATCAGGAAGTACCAGGCCCTGTCTTACCTTTGAACTCCCTATCTCTAAGGGATTCTCTATAACAGAAGAAGGAAGAGGAGGGAAAAAGAGAGATGGGACAAAAAGGAGAAAAGTTAACTTTGTACAGACTTTCGGTACACACACTGCTTTGCACACAGCTTTCTTTCCTGTACAAATGTTATCAATAACACATATATATTATTAATATAAATGTACACTGAGACTTAGCAGGATATTTAACAAAGCAAAGCTATGAGTGGCAAGAGGGAGGGAAAAAGTTGTTTATAAAAGGTGAGAAATGTAACATTGTTTCCAGAATGACTAGTAGAGTCCACATCTTTGTTTTAATACTGAGCTTGTTAGCTTTTTTGTATTATTTATTAATGGTGCTTACTCTGTTTTTTAATAAACTCCATAGTTACTTCCCATTTCTACATACACAGCACTGTCATTGTGTGAATTTTCAACAATTTACAGATTGTCGCTAAGTTAAACAAATTAGTTTTACATTTTTAAATTTAGAAAACTAATGACTTGAAATCACACTAAATATTCATTTCTGCATATTTGCATGCACAGTTGCAGTATTAAAATATAAACATGAATAGAAACCATACCAAAAAAGAATGCGCTGAAGCACGTACTGCAGTGTCTGCAATCTATGTCGTATGACCCTGTTTAAAAAAAAAATCCAGGGAGAACTTTAACTTGTCCAAGAAATATTCTCTTGACTTAAAACCCCATGCTATCATCTAGCCTTTCCTGCACTGAAGAATGTTGGCCATAATTGTAAATTTATTGTATATTTCAAACTAACTAAAAGGGTAGAATTGGAATGTCCCTAATACAAAGAAATGATAAATGGTTGAGATGATGTATACCCCTACTGCCCTGATTTGATCATTACACATTGTATCCTTGTATCAAAATATCACAGGTACCCCATACATATGTACAACTATTATGTACCCACAATAATTAAAAATAAAACATTTTTAGAAAGCCCATAATTGTTAAAAGTAAAGCTTTAATCAAACTTGGTGCTTTGGCCAAATAGTTACACCTGGGAAAGGGAATGGAGTCATTCATTGGATCCCAGAGGATGGGCAGAGAGAACAAATATTTACCAAAATCTATGGGGGATACTGAAATAAGGAAGTTTAAGGAGTCAAGAATTGAGCTGGAGGCAGAGTTTAGGAAGCTTTAGGGGTGAGTCCAAATCCAGGAACCAGAGAATATATCGGAAAGCAGAGGCATAGAAACTGGCTGGGGAAAGCAGAGTGGGCTTGGCAGTGCTCATTTCCCATGAGTAGTGTTGCCCGGGGCCGGCTTTAGGAAACTTATGGAGGGGTGGCCTAAGAATGCTGGCCCTGTAAAGGCCACCTTGGACTACCTCCAGTGTTTTCTTTCATTTATTCAAGGGCACATGGCTTTTTGGTTTTGGTGTTTTTTCCCCCCTGCAAACTACATTATATACAGTTTGAGAGAAGAGACAGTCCTTTTAGCTTCTGTCCATAAAAGGAGAACAAAACAAGGTCTCATAAGAACTTGATTTCATTTTTAGTGCTTGTATTA
This sequence comes from Avahi laniger, assembly GCA_963575035.1. Taxonomy (NCBI): domain Eukaryota; kingdom Metazoa; phylum Chordata; class Mammalia; order Primates; family Indriidae; genus Avahi; species Avahi laniger. Next base: position 1,286 of record CAUYSK010050101.1, on the reverse strand, counting down.
GTTTTCTACTGTTACCATAATAATTACCACAAACTTAGAGTCTTAAAACAACACTAAATTATTATCTCCAAGTTCTGTAAGTTGGAAGTCTGAATTGGCCCAACTGCTTTCTCTGAGTTTCACAAAGCATCAGCAGGATAGGCTCTTACCAGGGTTCTAGGGTAGAATCTCCTTCCGGGTGCATGCAGGTTGTTGGCAGAATCCATTTCCTTGCAGCTATAGGACTGAGGTTCTCATTTTCTTGCTGATTGTTGGCTGGCGATGGCTTCTAGAGGCGGCCCACATGCTCTGGCTCATGCCCCCTTTCTCCGTCTTCAAAGCCTGCGTGGCTCTCACAGTTCAACCTCCCTTCCTGCCTCATCTCTCAAGCCTTCCTCTTCTGCTGCATCTATCTGGCTCTTTTGTCTTCACCTTCTGTTTCTAAGAGTTCATGTGATTACATTAGGCCCAACTAGATAGTCCAGAATAATCCCCCTCTTTTAAAGTCACCTGACTAGCAACCTAAATTCTACCTACGAAGTCCCTTAACAGCAATATCTAAGATTAGTATTTGATTAAATAACCTAGGATGGGAATCTTGGGCAGACATCTTTAGAATTCTGCCTGCAACAGTTTAGCTTCCAAAAAACCATCTGATGCTGGCAGATCAGGTGTCCGTTTTATATCTCTTCTTAGATAGTTTCCCATTGCAAAATTAAGAAATTATACCAGATAAATGTTAACTTCCTTTTCTTGCTCTGTGTCTATACCTAAAATCACCTGACCTTAGCATACTGCCAAGCAATCTATTAGCATTCAATGAATATTTGTTGTTTGAGATGAAATAAATAACCGTAATTGCTGAATACTTGGATTTGTCTCATTCTTTTTGGCTGTTTTATAAAATGGTATAATATTAATAAAAGTTAATGTAAGTTATTATGTTACTGTATTCTATTATATGTCTAAATAAAAGTTCATATAATATTCTTAAAGAGTAATACCTGCATGGAGTTAAAAAAAAAACGAACTTCACCGCCCCATTCCCTAACTTCATATGCTCTCCTAAGACTGGCAAATCTTGCTTTTTGTATTTTCCAATGCTACAGTTATGACTTTAAGTAATATACTTTTACTCTTTTATTTTGATGTCGAATGTACCTACTGCTTAGCCATTATAAAGGTTGAGGAATTTACCAAAACGGCACTTCATTACCCTCCTCCTCTTCCTCACGACCCTAGTGCGTTGGTGATTGCGGCAGACTGTATTTTTCAAGATAGCTGCATTGAGATCTTCCGTAGGTCAT
>CAUYSK010050098.1:0-13144 GCA_963575035.1 Avahi laniger | reverse complement strand
CCCCTCTCTGTCTCTTAAACCCAGATTTATTTATGTTCAGGGGGCTGAGCCAACAAACACTTGAATAATAGCCACTATGCTGTGGGAACGATCACTCCTCTCTGCTGACGACTAGGACTTTGATCTTAGTCAAGCTCATTCTAGTTTGAGCCCCCTGCCCCACCCGAAGCGCCTCTGCTTTCTCTCAAAAAGTCTTCTGTGGGGTTACCTCATTAGTTCTCCACACATGCCCAGTCATTCTGGAACTTCCAAAGGGACCGAAACCTAAGCTTGGCCTGCTACATGTGTAGTGGGGTGTGGGTAATCCCTGCCTGTTTAATTTTGTTACACCAAGGAACGTGAACTCCCCACTACCACTGTCCCTCAATGGGAAAAAGGAAAACATTTCCTGTCTTCTGACCAAGTAGCTTGAGACCATCTAGAAAACAAATCGAACAGCACCTGGGGCGCTTGTTACTGAATGATGCGTTTGCATTACGTAATGAGGTGGAGTGTCAGGGGAAGCAATGTCTTTCCTCATCATCTCTAATAGCATCTCTAACAGCTACGGTCAGGAAGGCCACCTGCTGGGCCCACTACCCACTGGCCTCTTCTCAGCCCCTTCTGCCACTCCTCTTCCAGTGGAATATTCCTGAAGCTCCTTGGGGAGGTGTGGTTGGTGCTCTAGTACTTTAGAGGGTCTTGGCCACAGCTCATGTTGTGACCAGTAATAGATGTCCATGTGAGCTGGCTAAAACCCAAACCACCATCACGAAAGTTTTCGAGGAACCCAAACACTCGGTCCCCCTGGTGGCTGGAAGAGGGCACATCTCCTCCTTTCTCCCTCCTTTTTCCACAGGTCACCTTTCTCCACCTGTGCAGGGCGAAGATGGCTGCCTGTCTGTAGCAACCTGAGTGCCCCACTTTGCATACACTTCACTGAAAAGACCATGCAGGCTAAGGTCCCAATCTCCACACTCTTAGGAGGGAAAAGCTGGTTGATCCAGCTGGAGTCAAATGTCCACCTTACGGTACTCTGCTATGGCCAAAGGAACAAGGTCACATCCTAAAACAAACCCAGCATCTGGCCACCACACCTGGGTGGGGAAGTAGTTCTCACGTGCAGGTTGGGCTAGGCAGACACACCACAATTATTTGTTACCCGGGATAAAGTGCCGCCTCCTGTATACCCCGGCCTAGCCTCTCCCTGCAGCCTCACATCCTGCTTTCCTGCCTCCATCCCTGGTCTGTCTACCCCTTTGCCTGGAAAGTGCACTCCGGTCACCACTTGCCAAAATATTCCCAAGCCTCTAAGGCATCATGACAACTTCTCTGTGCCATAACTTCAACTAGAAGTGTGATAACAAAATTTCAGATTTGAAAGGACTCTCAAATATCACCTACTTCCATCTTCCTCCACCTCACACAAGTCCCTTCTATATTACCTCCTGCTAAGTGTCTTGCTTAAATACCTCCAGAGACAGGATGCTCACCACTTCCCAAGAATATCCATTGCATCTCCTGCAGCTCTGCCTGTAGGAAAATGCTACCTTATATTATATACCTTCCTTGTGACTTCCATGCTTTAGAGCTGGTTCTGCCCTGTGGAAATGCCCAGGACAAGTCTCTTCCATTCCACACCTGGAAGCCCCTTCAGAAATTTGGATAGAGCTCATGTGACCCCTTAGTCTTCTCTCTTCCAGGCTGAACATCCTCAGTTACAGCTATTATTCCCCGTAAGACAAATTCTGACCAACTCAGAAGAAACATCTGCTTCAATTTCCCTCCTAAAATCTGGTGCCCCAAATAAATGCAACAAAGGTGTTCAGGGAAATTTTCTAATTAAAAAAGGGGGGGTGCTGGGCACAGTGGCACACACCTGTAATCCCAGCATTTTGGGAAGCTGAGGCAGGAGGATGGCTTGAGGCTAGGAGTTTGAGACCAGCCTGGGCAACACAGCAAGACCCCATTTCTACAAAAAATAGAAAAATTAGTCGGGCATGGTAGCATGGTGATGTATGCCTATAGTCCCAGCTAGTCAGGAGGCTGAGGTGGGAGGATTGCTTGAGCCCAGGAGTTTGAGGTTGCAGTGAGCTATGATCATGCCACTGCACTCTAGCCAAGGCAACAGACCCTCTTTCCAAAACAAAAAAAAAAAAAAAAAAGGGAAGAAGACAAGAGGATATGAATGAAATGTCCAGCAATAAGAAGTTGGTTAAATCAATTAAACATTTCCATTTTACAGAATACTATTTAACCTTTAACAAAATATGGTAGATTTACATGTACTGGCATAGAAAGAATGTCATAATGTAAGTAGAAAAAGACTGTCATTTAATGTAAATAGACAAAAAGCAAGTTACCAAACAAATGTGTGTTACATCGTATTTGTCTGCTAGGCAGGAAGTCTTATCTTTCTCAGCTTCTCACTCCCACATCTCTGCAGCTTAGACAGTTGTTAGCTAAAAAATATATTTACTGAACTTTGCACCGTTGTTATTTCTAGATTCTAGAGATGTCTTGTTATCTCTAGAGTAGAGAATGTGAAGTTTGGGGGAACTCCATGTGCTATGATATTGATACTGATATATACAGTTGTCTCTCCATATCTGTGGGGGATTGGTTCCAGGACTCCCCATACTAAAATCCATGGATGCTCAAGTCCCTTATATAAAATGGCATAGTATTTCAAAATACATGCACATCCTCTCCTTTCTTTTAAATCATCTCTCAATTACTTATAATACAATGCACACGCTGTGTGAAGTTGTTATACCATATTGTTTAGGGAATAATGGCAAGAAAGAAGTCTGTCCATGTTCAGTACAGATGCAACCATCCATTCTTTTATCAAATTATTTTCGATCATGGTTGATTGAATTGACAGATATGGAACACACAGATACGAAGGGCCGGCTGTGTATATATCTCTGTAATGTTTATTTTTTTTTAATAAAGAGCACATGTTTCTTTTATGATAAAAAAGAATAATAATAAAGGATTTGCAATGCTTTGGTGAGCTCTGAATATCAGGGTGTTGCTCTCTTCACATTCACATTTTTCCGTTTATTCATGCAACAATCTCTAAGGCTTTCTTTGCGCCAGACCCCACACTGGGCTGGGGGCTCGGGAAACCCAGTGGAGCACGGTTCCAACTGCAAGGAGCTCACAGGTGTCAGAGAAAACCTGGCATGGTTGACGCTAGAGAAGAGGAAAGGCTGGGGTATGGGGTGACAGGGGAAGGGCTTCCTGGAGCCTTGAAGACGATCCTATTTGCTGGGCAGAGAAATAGCCATGGCAAAGGGCTTTTGGGAGGTTGACAGCAGCCTCTGTGGAGGCCCAGAAGCAGGAGAAAGCTGTGCCACCTTCTGTCCCCCTCCTCCACCCCACTCCACCCTAGTCCAAGCACAGCCACCCTTCACTGGTCCTCTACTGTCCCCTGCCCCTCCAGACTATTCTCCGCCACGTGGCCAGGGTAACCTTCAAAAGCACAAATCCAACTGTGGCTTTCCCCTGCTTAAAACCCTCCTGTGGCTTCCTTTTTCTCTCAGAATAAAAAATCCAAAAATCCTTCAAACGACCCATCAGATCTTGCATCCAATCCATCAGGAAATCCTGCTGGCTGTATCTTCAAAACATATCAGAATCTGACCACCTCTCACCATCTCCAGTGTAACCACCCTCAGACAGGCCACCATGGTCTCTCTGGGGGATGTCTGCAGCCTCCTCACTGTCTCTCTGCTTCTTCTCCCCTCACCCCATCCACCCTCACCCAGCAGCCACAGTGATCCCGCCACTCCCCTGGTCTAAAGCCCCTGGCGGCTCCTATCTTACCCAGAGTCAAAGCCCAAGGCTTCACAGCGGCCCCCAACGGCCCACGTGGTCTGGCCCTTCGGTGCCTGTCTGACAGCACCTCCCCCCTCTCTCTGGGCTCACTCAGCACCAGCCACATTGGCCTCCTTGCTGTTCCTCCAACTAAGCAGCTTTGCCCCAGCTGGGGAGGGGACGGGATGGGACGGAGGATATGTCTGGCTGTTTCTCTGCCTGGAATGCTCCTCCCCCAGATTGTCACATGACTCCCTCCCACACCTCCTTCAAAGCCACCCTCTCGTTCTCTGTATCTGTCTCCTCCATTCCCTGAGTTCTCCGTCTGCCATTGCCGAGTCTCTTTCTCTCCTTGTCTCTCTCTCTTGTTCTTACGGCAAGAGGTGACGCACTAGGGTTTCTCACATTTGCCCCAGATACAAAGTTAAAGCTTTCTGTCACTTGGGATGGTGGAAGGTGGTGAAGGTGTGAGGGCTGTGGCCATGGGTGTCATTGCTCAAGTCTCCTGAGACAGAGCCTGTTGCTGGAAGTCCCATGGGGCAAGCCCAGGGGAGGTGGGGGTTCAGAACTGAGACTGTGTGGGGCCTGGGTTGGGGTCCTGGATGCTGGGTCGGGGTGGAGGGGCTCAGACTGGTGGGAAAGGCACTTCAGAGGTTCTGGACTTTGGACTTTGCAGATTAAAATCTATAACAACGTCAGATTGTGTTAGTCCTACCAGGACCTGGAGGCCCTATGTCACGTGCCACCTTCCCCTATGCTGTCCCACAACTGTCTGGTTCATCCTACAACTCTAACCCCCTACTCCCTATGCACTAGTCCCCCTGGCCTCCTGGTTCCTAGAACAGCCCAGGCATCCTCCTGCCTCATGGCCTTTGCCATCCTCTCTGCCTAAAACACTCCCCCCCGACATCTGCAAGCTTATTCCTCATTTCATTCAGGCCTTGACTTAAAAGTCACCCTCTCAGTGAGGCCTTCCCTGGCTTCAATCACATAACACACACTCCCAGGCCACGACCCCTCCCTTCAGACTTGAGGTTCCTCCTTGGCCTCTACCCCTAACTGACAAACGGTTGATCTTAGCTATTGGCACCTCTCTCTGCTAGTATGTCAGGGATTTTTGTCTTTTGTGTTCGCTGCTTCATCTCCAGTGCCTAGCACAATGCCTGGCACAGAGGAGGAAACCAGATAATTTTTAGCTATTATTTTTATTTTTCACTACAAATAAATGAGATGATCCCAGCTTTGCTTAAAAGAAAAGAAAAAGTGTTTGTACACACACAAAGCAGTGTGCGGCTCCACCCAGTATGGAGAGCTGGAGAGTGACAGGGCGCCCCCTGGAGTTCAGGGTAAGGTGGTGGCCCTCTAGATACACCGAGGAAAATGTCTAAAATGTCATCCACTAAGGCAGCAGTCCCCAACATTTTTGGCACCAGGGACCAGTTTCTTGGAAGACAGATTTTTCACAGATGGGGGGGGATGGTTTCGGGATGATTCAAGCGTATTACATTTATTGTGCAGTCAAACATCTCTGCCCATGAGAATCTGTATATGCAGCCGCTCCCCAGCGCTAGCATCACCGTCTCAGCTCCACCTCCGATCATCAGGCATTAGAGTTTCATAAGGAGCGCGCAGCCTAGATCCTTCCATGGGCAGTTTACAGTAGGGCTCACGCTCCTATGAGAAACTAATGCCACTGCTGATGTGATGGGAGGTGGAGCTTCTGCGATGATGCCAGCAATGGGGAGCAGCTGTAAATACGGATGAAGTTTTGCTTGCTGGCCCGCCATTCACCTCTGCCACTAACCTCCTGTTGCGCCACCGAGTTTCTAGGGCCATGGACCAGTACAGGTCCGAGGCCTGGGACTTCGGGGCCGCAGCATTAAAGGATTAATAGGACTTCTCTCTGGGAAGTGGGATTTCAAGTTATTTTAACTTTCCTCCTTTTTGCTAAACTGTATTTTATGATTTTCTACAATAACAACATAATGATTTTGTAATAAGAAAAAACTGGAGTTAAAAGTGTACTGAAGCTATGTATATTTTACCACGTTAAAAAAATTTTAAGTGCACTGAATCTTCAAGTGTAGTGTTATAACTCCAAATTATTATCATAATGGAATAAAAACCCATAGCTAGCCCAAATGCTTTTGCTGCGTGTACAAGGCAATCTAGGGGCTGGGACTCAAGTCCTTTTATTCTCAAACTGCTCTTTCTTCTTTGCCTGTCCAGCCTCCACCCCACCTTACCCACCCCCAGGATTTTACCTTTGTAATCTGTGACCCACATGTTCCACCTAAATGGTAAATGCAGTTCAGCGGATCTCTCAGTGAGAAGAAAAAGATGAAAAGGATGCATTCAAATGGTAGGATGTATAGTCACAAAGATCGCCCTTGGAAGAGGCTCATGTGCATCTCCTGCACAAAGGCACGTGAACTTGTCGTTCTGAGCCCAGTGGGTTGGTTACTGGACAAGGCAAATTCATGACTTTCTTGCACTGGCCCAAGTGAACACCACTCCTAAGTAGAAGCAACAGGGAACTATAAGGATGAAAAATGAAAACTTCCCACCAAGAGACCTGCTTCTTAGAGGGGTGCAGTGTGGGGTGGTTAGTATTATGAAGGAGGCTCCTCAGGCAAGAGGTAGGGCACCAACCTTTAGATGTGACAGTCCTGGCTTTGCACTCTCACTATGCTGCTTCCTAATTGGTGACCCTGCCCTAGACTCTCACCTCTCAGGGACTTCAGTGTCCTCATCTGTAGAATGGAAATAATAATGGCAATTTCCTGGGGCTGCTGTGAGGATTAAACGAGGAGAAAAATAAACACAGAATGCTCGGCCTTGTGTCTGGCTCATCATATGTGCTTAGCAAATTTGTACAGATAATTGTATAAAATGATTTATTCATTCAACCAATGTCATTACCATGTTAAGTTCTAGGGCAACAAGGGGGATTCAATAGAGCTCTGTGGAGCTTACAAACTATCAGGCAGACAGATAGTCTTGGCATCATTACATGAATAAGGGATTACAAATTGTGCTAAATACTGAGAGGGAAAAGTCCAAGTAACTATTTATAATAGAGTGTATAACTAGTGGCACCCGATCTAATCACTTTTCAACTCAGGTGAGGTGCTTACATACTTAATAGATTGTTTCCCTTATTCCCTTAGTGATATGAGGATCCTTCACATGTATAATATGCTGAATATTTTGCAAAAATCTTTGCATGGTTGAGGTTTTCATATGGTCCTTGCACCAGATCCTAAGCAGAGATTATGAGTCTTGTTTATCGGAAGTGAAAACTAAGGTGCAGAGGTATAACTTCCTCAAGGTCAGACAGGTCATTGAGAGCCATGCAAAGGTCAGACAAAATCTGGAGGTCTTTTGCCTCCACATCAATTTTTTCACTATATCATTTTTTTTCTTTTTTTTAAATTCTAAAATACAGCATACTTTCTTTTTTTAATGTTGAAATATAGTTTACTTACAAAAAGAGTGTGAGAAAATATATATGTACAGGTTTAAAGAACAACCATGGGCTGGTGTCACAGCTCACACCTGTTAATCTCAGCTCTTTGGGAGGCTTAGGTGGGAGGATCACTTGAGTCCAGCAGTTTAAGACCAGCCTGGGCAAAACAGGAAGACTCTGTCTCTACCCAAAAAAAAAAACAAAAACAGAAACAAAAAAATCAGGTACCCACTACCAGCCCAATGAATAGAATTTAACATAGCCCAGAAGCTCCCTATGTACCCCTCCCCATAAATAACCCCTGTGCTAAATGTTGTGTTTATTCTCTTGCCTTTGATAAAAAGTTGTTATTATTTATATATGTCTCTTTTAACAATATATTATTGTTTTGCCTGGTGTTGAACTTTATATAAATGGTATCTTAGTTTATTGTATTCTTCTGTAACTTGCTGCTTATACCCAACATTTTGTTTTTGAGATTATCCATATTGATGATGGTTATGTCTATAATTCATTTTTGAAGATAAATAATATTCCCATTGTTTGATTATACCACAATTTATTTATGCGTTTCCCTGTTAGCAGACATTTGGGTTGTTTTCAGTGTTTTGCTCTTACAGTCATTTTTTTTTAGGAAGATAAATGAATTTTGAAAAAAAACTTCCCAAGATGTTATAAGTTTTATAAATTTATTTATTTATAGACAGCATCTCTCTCTGTCTGTTAGGCTGGAGTTCAGTGGCCCCGGATCATAGCTCACTACAGCCTTGAACTCCTGGGCTCAAGTGATCCTCCTGCCCCGGCCTCCCAAAGCACTGGGATTACAGGCATGAATCACTGTACCTGGCCAGTTTTGTAAATTTAAAGTCCAGTCCTACATCCACATTAACAGTACTGTATGATAACAGGTTCTCTCATTTATTCTGAGTTTACCATCCGCCAGGAACTGTGCTAAGTACTGTTCAAACGTTTTTTTTCATTTAGTTCTCATAACGCTCCTGTTTTGTATTATTATTATCTTCAGGTGAAGAACTATTTTACAAGTAATGAAACTGAAGTTCTGAGAATAATTTGCCCAAGGTTATTGGGAGAGCCAAGATTGCAACTCAGTCTGATTCTAGTATTCAAGCTCCTTTCAATTCACTTCATACCTCAATCTGTATTATGCAGTAATAAAAGCCAAATGTAATGATGTACTATAAGATCTATAAGTATCTCCTGTAATTTTATAAATATTTTAAATTGTGGTAAAATACACGTAACATAAAATATATCATCTTAACCATTTTTAAGTGTACAATTCAGTAGTGTTAAGTACATTCACATTGTTTGCAACAAATCTCCAGAACTCTTACAGTCATTCTTGTACATGGTTGTGCAAGAGTTTCTCTAGGGCATGTCTATGGGTGGAATGGGTGGGGCGTTGGGTTTGTACATGTTCAACTTTATTAGTTAAGGCCAAACTTTTTTCAAAATGGTTGCACCAGTTTATACTCCCATAAGCAGTTACTTTTTAAAAGTAGGTAATACACTCAAATATTTTAAAATATTTTTTAAAGTTCCAGATGTTAAAAAAACAAAATGATAATTCAATAAAAAATCTCCTGTCCCCCAACCAACTCATTTCTTCCCAACAGGCAACCAATATTACCCGTTTCTGGTGACTGCTGGTCCAGAAATATGCTGTTGAGTATATTTTCTCCCTTTTTCAACAAATACTAGGATTTCATACATACTGTTCTGAATCTTACTTGTTTCTCTAAATATCATCTCCATAAACCTGGTGGTCTTTGGAGCAAATTGCCTAGATTCATGTCCCAGCTCCACTCTAATCTGGCTGTGGCCTTGAATAAGTCTTCTAACCTTTCCGTGCCTCATATTCTTTATCTGTAAAATAAGAAAAAGAATCCTAACTCATATGGTTTTTACGAGAATTAGTTAATATATGTAAAGCATTTAGAATTGTGCCTGTTAGAACTGTAACTATCAATATAATTACATAAAGGTTTCTCTTTTTTACAGTTACATGGCAGTCTATTATATAAAAGTATCACAACTGATTTTAGTCATAATTGATAAACATTTAAATTTTTCCAATATCTCAGTTGATTTTACAAACAGCACAGCAATAAATAAGGTATCCTTTCCCATACTGCTGAGTACATCAGTTGGACAGAATCCTAGAATTGTAACTATTGGGTCAAAGGTATTTCGTGCAGTTGTAATTTTAAAAGATATTGGCAAACTGCCTTTCATGGGTATATCATATTTTCATATACATTAACTTGGATATAGAACTTTAGACTAGAATAGACCTTGGTAACCTACTGTTCCACAGATGAGTCAATCGGCCCCAGGAGAGGAAAAGTGACTCACAGCTAGTGGCGGAAACAGCATCGGTATTCATGCAGGTTTCTGGACTTTCAGTACTAAATTTCTTTAAAGTCCATGTTAATATTTCATCATATTGATCCTGCAGTTTGCTTACTTAATAGTAGAAACTTAATTTCTCATTCTTTCTTGTTTTTCTCTTGGCTATTTTTCTACCCTGAATTGATCATGCGCACTGTCTAGTGACCTTTGGACAACTGTGACCGTCGCAAGGTTTGCCGAGTGACCCATCGTCCTTTGTGAGATGTTGAACTTGGTAAAGTGACTCGAGGGGAGCAAAGTCCTGCCAGCCACTTACCAGAAATCGTTTAAACGACAAGGGCAGCAAAGTACAGCACATGACGCCTGCAATCTCTCTTGGAGCAGTTTTGCAAGCCGGGGGCTGATTTGTAATTTGCCTTTTAGAGGCAAAAGGAAGCCCGCCTCCCGGTGGCGGAGTCGTCATTGGATGGTGCGGCTGTCAATCACTAGGGGTATAACGGAGAGGCCGGCGGCTCCTCCCTCAGGAAGGCCAGGGACGCATCGCGTGGCGTGAGTCGGATGGCGCGAGTCGTGCCGGGGAGAATCTCTGCGGGTAATATTTGACTGTTACTTCCTATTACCCTGAGTAGAGACGAAAAAGGCCCTCTCCTCTTCTCCCGTCCCCGCCCTGCCCGGCAGGCGCGATGGCGGAAGCCTCGGCAATGGGCGCCGGCGGAGAGGCGATGGCGGCGGCGGACGGCTCCTTGGGCCCAGGGGGCTCGTCTCTGGGCCGGGGCTTCTCGAACTACCGGCCCTTCGAGCCCCAGGCGTTGGGTCTCAGTCCGAGCTGGCGGCTGACAGGCTTCTCTGGCATGAAGGGCTGAGGCTGCAAGGTCCCGCAGGAGACGCTGCTCAAACTCCTGGCGGGACTGACGCGGCCGGCCGTGCGGCCCCCCCTGGGCCGGGGCCTGGTCGGAGGCCAGGAAGAGGCAGCCCAGGAAGCCTGCCTGCCAACTGAAGCGGGCCCCAGCCCACCCCTTCCAGCCCTGGGCATTGGGATGGACTCCTGCGTCATCCCCCTGAGGCACGGGGGCCTGTCGCTGGTGCAGACCACAGACTTCTTTTACCCCTTGGTGGAAGATCCCTACATGATGGGGCGCATAGCTTGTGCCAACGTGCTGAGTGACCTCTACGCCATGGGCATTACTGAATGTGACAACATGTTAATGTTACTCAGTGTCAGCCAGAGTATGAGTGAGGAGGAACGGGAAAAGATAACACCACTCATGATCAAAGGCTTTCAGGATGCTGCTGAGGAAGGAGGGACAGCAGTGACTGGTGGACAGACGGTGGTCAACCCTTGGATTATCATCGGTGGAGTTGCCACTGTGGTGTGTCAGCCAAATGAATTCATAATGCCCGACAGTGCCGTTGTTGGGGACGTGCTCGTGTTAACCAAACCCTTAGGAACCCAAGTTGCTGTCAATGCCCACCAATGGCTGGATAATCCTGAAAGATGGAATAAAGTAAAGATGGTAGTCTCCAGAGAAGAGGTAGAGCTGGCCTATCAGGAAGCTATGTTCAATATGGCTACCTTAAACAGAACTGCTGCCGGATTAATGCACACATTTAATGCCCATGCAGCCACAGATATCACAGGTTTTGGCATTCTAGGACACTCTCAGAACCTTGCAAGACAACAAAGAAATGAAGTGTCCTTTGTCATTCATAATCTGCCAATCATTGCCAAGATGGCTGCCATCAGCAAGGCCAGTGGGAGGTTTGGGCTCCTTCAAGGAACCTCAGCTGAAACCTCTGGGGGATTACTGATTTGTCTGCCAAGAGAACAGGCAGCTCGCTTTTGTTCTGAAATCAAATCTTCCAAGTACGGAGAGGGTCACCAAGCATGGATTGTTGGCATTGTGGAAAAGGGAAACCGGACGGCCCGGATCATTGACAAGCCTCGAGTTATTGAGGTCCTACCTCGTGGAGCCACTGTTACTGCTCTTGCTCCTGACAATTCCAATGCCTCCTCTGAGCCCAGCTCGTGAGATGAAATAGCAGAAGTTGTGTGGACCTTAGAGTCTTTCTACACAATCCTGAATGATTCTCAAGAGTTGATTTTAAGAAATTTCCAAAGAAGGCTGCCTGCATAGTGGTTCTAGCTGCCCTTTCTAGATGATTTGAATCAGCCCATCAAAAGCTGCCTCTATGTACATTCCAAGACCAGAAGTAACATTTTGAACTTTGGGGGGATGTTTGTTCATCTTGAGTAGAAGAAGAGCAGAAAAACCTCTGTTTCCTCTTTCCAAAGTCAGATGAGGCAGTTGGCGTTTGAGGGATTTTTCTTTGCACTAGGTTGATTTATTACTGCACAGGGAGTGAGATTGTTTATTAAAATAACGCAAAAAGTAAATTGCAGAATGAAAAAAATTTAGCAAATGTGTTTGGACCAATACTGTTGATAAATCTAAATTGTTAAGAGAGCTCTTATAATACAATGTTAAATTCTTTGTTAGATTTTTCTTAAGTACTGGCTCTTTCCTGCTCTGGACAAGAATTGAGCAGCTTGTCCAATGGCTGGGAAAAGAGGATCTGCCACCATCCGACTTGGTCTCTGTTCATGACGTCTCTCCCTGTAAACCCCATTTAAGGACTGGGAGAAGCAGAGCAAGTCCCAGAGCCCAGGCCTTGGTGGTCATTAAGATGATAAATCTTGTGCTGAAAATTCCTGGTGATTCAATCAATAAAGAATAACTTCTAGCTAAATAAATAAAAAGGGAATTTGTTGAAAAACTCTTCTGGCTAAGGGTTGTTGGTTCCTTGAAATTCAATACAGTCTTATAAAATGAACCAGTTGATACATTTAGAGTCTGGCGAAGTGAGAGTGAGAGTGTTTAACCTGATCCTGGTGGGCCAGGGGGTTTAACACCCAGATTTAGGTTTGTGTCTTCCCCCTGAGATGACAGGAAAGGACTCAATGAAGGCATAAGCTCCAAGAATTAGAGGGTTTGGGAGGAAATAACAAAAGAAAGGTATCAACAATTCTTGGAAAGTGGAAAGGAGGTGGAAGAGAGGTAACTGACTTAGCAGAACAGGAATCCTTCAGAGTGGGGGAAACAAACAGACAAGAAGATATGCTCTGGAGGTACTTAGGAAGGTGGGTGAGGGGTGGGGTAAAAACGGAGATACTGATTGAAAGTTTATACATAGGGTAATTAGCTTTTTGTTTTTGTTTTTTTTGAGACAGAGTCTTGCCCTGTTGCTCTGGGTAAAGTGCAGACTGCAGTGGCATGATCATAGCTCACCACAACCTTGAACTCTTTTTTTTTTTTTTTTGAGACAGAGTCTCACTGTGTTGCCCGGGCTACAGTGCCGTGGCATCATCCTAGCTCACAGCAACCTCAAACTCCTGGGCTCAAGCGATCCTCCTGCCTCAGCCTCCCGAGTAGCTGGGACTACAGGCATGCGCCACCATGCCCGGCTAATTTTTTCTATATATTTTTAGTTGTCCAATTA
>CAUYSK010050096.1:0-13859 GCA_963575035.1 Avahi laniger | reverse complement strand
GCATAATGCTTTCAAGGTCCATCCATGTTGTAGCATGTATCAACACTTTATTACTTTTTATTATCTAATAATATTGTACTGCATGGCTATTCAACATTTGGTTTCATCAGTTGATGGACATTTGGGTTGTTTCTACTTTTTTGGCTGTTACAAATAATACCTCTATGAACACTGGTGTTCTAGTTCTTGTGTGGACGTATGTTTTCATTTCTCTCAGGGATGTACCTTGGAGTGCGATGGCTGGATCGTATAATAATTCTATGTTTAACATGTTGAGGAACTACCAACTGTTTTCCAAAGTGGCTACACCAGCCTTAGTGGTGATGCACAGAAGTTCTAATTTCTCCCCATCCATACCAACACTTGTCCTTGTCTATATTTTTTGATGACAGCCATACTAGTGGGTGTGAAATGAGTTTTCACAGTGGGTCTGGTTTGCTTTGCTGTTATGGCTAACGATGTTGAGTGTCTTTTCCTGTGTCCATTGGCTATTTGTATATCTTCTCTAAAGAACTGTCTACTTGGATTCTTTGCTGAGTTTTAAAGTGGGTTGCTCTTTTTTATTATAGTATCATAAGAGTTCTTTATATATTCTAGATAAAATTCCCTTGTTGGATATATGATTTGCAAATATGTTCTCTAATGGTGGTTTGCCTTTTCACTTTCTTGATGGTGTCCTTTGAAACACAAAAATTCTTAATTTGGATGAAGTCAATTTGTCTGCTTTTCCGTTTGTTGCTTGTGCTTTTGTGTCATATCTAAGACATTCTTGCCTAAACCAAAGTCATGAATATTTATCCCTATTTATTATCCCTATCTATTATTCTAAGATTTTTATAATTTTAGCTCTTAAATTTAAGAGTTTTATCCATTTTGAGTTAATATTTGTATATACTGTGAAGTAAGGGTCCAATTTCATTTTTTGCATTATGGGTATCCTGTTTTCCTAGCATTATTTGTTCAAAAGATTATTCTTTCTGCCATTGAATTATTTAGTTACCTTTGTCAAAAATCAGTTGTCTGTAAACATGAGGGTTTATATCTGAATTCTCAATTCTGTTCCATTAATCTATATGTCTATTCTTATGTCAGTACTAAAATGATTTTCTTTTGCCTTTATACTTTAACAAAAGTTGTGTTGGGTATAAAATGATCACGTCACTATTTCCTACCTTGAAATTTTTTGGTATAGCTCCGCTGTCTCTAGCACCGAACATGGAGAATGCTGAGGCCCATTTAATGATTTTTATCCTTAGAGTCAATTTGATATGTTGATTCAATGCCCAAAGGATAGTTTCTTTATCTGTAATGCACAATTTCTTAGGATATATCTTGGGCCTGATACAGTTGACTCTTAAACAACATGGGTTTTAACTGTGAGGGTCTACTTATATGTGGATTTTTTCAACCAAATTCAGATCGAAAATATCATATTTGAGGGACGCGAAGCTTGTCTATACAGAGGGTTGAATTTCTGTATATGTGGGTTTCACAGTGCCAACTGCAAGACTTGGGTATGCCATGGGGTCCTGGAACAATCAATCCCTTGTGTATATCAAGGGATGACTTGAAACATCAATTTTCCTGAAAGCCATGGTGTGATTTCATTACATAGATTCAATCTTTCTTTTGTGTGGAAAATTTTCTTCAAGTAAATCTTCAAATATGATTTTTTTTGTTTTATTATTTTAATCTCTTCCTTGGCAACAACAATTATGACATGTCGGAACTCTTGACTTTATTTTCTCTGTATATAGATACATAGACGGATAGACATAGATTATATAGATATTATCTATATACATATATGAAATATGTATAACTTTAGTTTTGCTTTATGTTCACTTCTGTTTCATTTTATTATTTATTATCTATGTATTATTATATTATTTATTATCTATATCTATTTATTATCTATATACATATATGAAATATATGTAACTTTAGTTTTGCTTTATGTTCACTTCTATTTCATTTTATTGGCTTTCCTCAACTCTTTGCTCCGTAATAATTCCTGTGCTTTCGACCACACTAATTCTCCTTTGTCTTACCATTAATATATTATAGCTTATATTTCTCAGTAGTTTCTTTTTCTCTTCTTCTTTCTGTTTGTCCACTTCTTTCTTCCAGCTCATGCTCCCCCTCTCTGTTGTCCTGCCACACCTTCTCTGTGGGCTTCTAGTCCTGGCTCGTGTGCTAATTCTTTAAAAGCCTCATTAAGCTTCTCTTTACTGAATGAATGTCTGGTGACACTGGTCTTCTGCTCGAAGACCCCGTTTTCCTCCATGCATTTCCTGTTTGTCACCTCCTTCTGCTCCTTTCCTCCTGTTCTCTCGTATGATTTTTGTGTGGTTCCTGTCTTGGTCTCTTCTGTACTACAGTTTGTCTTTGATGGAAATGAGTGTTGTGCTGGAATGCAATTCACATAGGCATTCTGTGTCAGGAGGGACAGGCGCTGCCATTCAGGCCGGAAGTGGTGCTTTCCTGCTTTACGGTAGAGCTCCTCGGGACTCTTGGGTGCCCAAGCGAGCAGACCTGGACTCTCCCAAGCCACGAGAAGCATGTCCCCACCCTGTCTCAGGCACAGACTTCTTCCTGCCATGGTTAGGAGGCACCTGTCCCAGTGTTCGTCACTTTTAAGTGTCCTTAAACATGTACAGGAAGGCAGTCTAATAACATGGCATCTGTGGTTGTCTCCAAGGCATGTGTTATGCGATATTTTTGTTCTTTCCTTTGTACTTTTCTATATTTTCATTTTCAACAAAAATGTATATTACTTCTCTCATCAGAAAATCAACACATTTTATTACAAGGAGAGGTTTTCATGGCTACAGTGGAGTGACAAGCAGACTCAGGTGAGTGGGAGAGCCAGACTTGCATACTGTCACCTCCGAAGTGCCCGGCACTAATGGGCGACTGTGGGAGCCACTGGGCTCACACCTGGCCGGGCAAGAGGAGCCCGTGCAGCCAGACAAAGCACCAGGCCACACAGAAGAAACCCTGAAGCAGAGCTGGCAGCGAAAGCCCTATCCGTCTGAATTATCATCATCCTCACGGTAATTCCCACTTGAGAGGAAGCTGGCGCTCGGAGAGGTTAGGTAAATTGCCCCACGTCTCTCCATTGTGAAGATGCCGATTAAATCTTGTTTTCCTGACTCCACATCCCAAGGCCTTTCTGCTCCTTGTTGCCTACTTATTAGCTCTCCAGCTGGGGTGGCTCAGTGTATGGAGATGCTATTAACCGAGAGAGGGAACACCGAGGACGGAGAGATAATGAGCTCTGTTTTGGACAGGATGAGCTGCTGTGAATGTAGCACTTGCAGCTCCACCGTTGGAATAACACAGAGGGAGAGGCCTCATTTTATGTGAAAAGCCCACTGTTTCTGTCACCTCACACCTGTCAGTCAAATGAGCAAAGAAAATAATGTTTCTAGAACCCTGCTGGTGGCTGTCTTTCTCCCAGGATGAAACCACCTAGGGCAGATGACACCGGGATCTCAAGGTGACGAGCCTCTGACAGCAGCCGCTCTGACTCATTCATGGGCCAGGTAGCATCAGGATCATTTCGTGGCATCCACCCCACTCTGGGCTCTTGGATGGGAAATTCCAGACACCTTGGGGGTGGAGGTGGGCTGGGGAGCAGTGACAGCCTTATTGAATTATCCCTGAACCCTAGAGACTGCCCTTCCCCATTGCGGCCCTAAGCAATGAGCCTCAGGGGAATTTTACCAGGGCCAAGTTCTCCCCTTAAGACTGACAAGCACAGCATCCAGAAACATTTCTATCGTTGTGCACAGACTATTTTGCCAAGACTGATTGTGAGGGTTCCAGCAACAACAAATACACATCCAGCCAAACTAATGCAACCCGTGTATGATAAGCTTTTTGCAAAAGAGGCAGTTATTGAACCTCAAGCCTATTTTAAGAGTACCTGCACAGAAAACAACAGTAGTAGACCTCTTTTTAGTTCCGGTTGAGATAGTATTATATGCCTGTGACTTGTATGATTTTGTTTTTGTTTTGGTATCAGATCTGGATTCAAATTGATAAACCGTTGCTTATCAATTCTATGCCCTTGGGGTAAGTAAGTTAGTTTCTAAACTTTAAATGTCTCCTGTATAAAATGGGTAAGCTAACACCAATCTCATAGTATTCTTGTGAGGATTCTATTAAATGAGATAATGCATAGAAAACATTTATCGCAGAACTTGGAACATAGCAACTTCAAAATAAATAGCAGCTATTATCAGTATTCTTTTGCAAAACACAATATTTGCAATTTCCCACAATTGTGTAACTATTATGCTGTCTCAAGAGGACATTGTCTGGTACACAATTGCAGTGTGGTTTTGGCTCTTAAGAGTGAATGTGGCAGCCAGGAAACATTTTGAGGACTTTGTAGATACTCCTCTGCAAGAGTGCAGATAACTCTCTGCTCTGGAGTTTAAGCAAATAGAGCCTGTTACCAACGTACAGCAGTAAGAATGTGTACCAAGTGGGAAGCAACTCTAGATCGTAAGGAGAAGACAGCAGAGACCACTTCCTGTTTTATGCACCGCTGTTTCCCAAGCATCTGGTACATAGTAGCGTCTTAAAGATTGAATAAATCAATCACCTACTGTATGTCAAACACTAGGCAAGGGGCTTTACAGCTTTGTTTCCTTTAATTTTCCTCCACCCCCTTGAGAATGAACTGACTCATGTATCAGTCAGGATGCTCTAGGTTATGCTACGATAACAAACAACCCTCCCGTCTTCGCGACTTATAACGACAGCAGTTTTTTACTCACTCACACAAATCTCTAATTGTTGGTCAGCTGGTAGCTTAGGGTCTAAATTTTCTCACTCCAAGACCCAGGAAATGGGGTTGCCAGTCTCAGGGGCACAGACAGAGAACAGATGAATTGCGAACTGTCAGCTCCCATCCAGCAGCGACATGGCTCTGCTGTGCTTACATTTCGCTGGCCAAGCGTGTCACCTGGCCATACCTAACATCAAGAGGATAGGATAGGGGAAGTGCCACCCTGTCAAGTGCCTGGAGGAAGAAATAGAATTTCTGTAAAAAGCCCTTGTTTCTTCACAAGGCAAACTGAGCTTGGTTAAGTAACTCAGCCAGGTGTTAAGGAATTCAATCTCGGTCTGTCTGACTCCAGGGCACTTGCGTCCAATTTGTTTCTTATGTCCTCATGGTGCCAAATGTTTGGTCTCTGCAGGAGATGTGCTTTGCCCTAGATGTCAATAATCTGTGTAAACATAACCAAGTTGCTGTTTCTTACAAATATCAAATTCTAGTGAATTGTCTCCTGAGAAAGAGGGCACCAGAGGAATAGGTATTAATAGCTGGCAAGACCCCACGTGACACTAAGACGCTGGCCTTCATCACTCCGATGTGGCACGCTTCTCCAGGCTGTCTAAATCCAAGTGCCAAATGATGTCAAGATGTGTTGAAGAGACGATGTCCTTGTAATCCCAGCAGATAATCTCCTGCTAATTCAAACCCAGGACTCCTTTTCCAAAAGGGCTCGATGGCCCAGCTTTCTGGCCCACAAAAACAAAATGCAAATCCTGTTATCAGTGCTCCAATTCCTGAAAACCCTTAGAAGATTTCTACTTATATCCATGTGTTGGAAGAGGAAAAAGTGTATACCTCCTTTCTTTAAAAAACAACCACCTAGTAACTTGTTACTTATCAATGGACATTTCCAAATAACATGGTTGTTTGAATTCAACTATTTTATTTTTTCAATCATTCTCCTTCACTTGTGGGGTCCCGGTTGCATTTGGTAAATGGACTATGGAGATGTACTCACTGTCCCTTGAATCATTGGTTTCAGCATCCTCAGCTACTGAAGCCTTCTGAGAACTGCCTACAATAATCTGAGCATCGGCTGGTGTTTTTAGCCTTTTCAGTTCCCCAGCCATCTCTTATGGATGGAAAGAAAATCAAATGGTCACAAGTCAGACAGAAACAGATGGAAAAGGTAGAAAAGAAAAGTAAACCTGTCCAAGATTTAATTTAGTGGCTCTCAACCAGGAATGTGAATCACTAGCATTTGCATAGACTTTTTATGATCTCTGCACAGGGCTCATCCCAAACCATTGATGCAGAACTCCAAGTATGAGGCCTGAACATACGTAATTCCTGCTGCAGCCTGCACCTGCTCACACCACCCTTACTTGGGCCATCTTGGAGGGGTGCCGACCTGCCCTTAAACTCTGAATTTTCTGTCCATGACAATGCTGCCTGTCTGCTCACTTCCACTTGCCTCTAGGTCTCTGTCCCCCACCTTTCTCATTGACTTGCCTTTCTTATTATTTATTTATATTGATGTTGAGGGTGAAGTGAGGGGAAGTTAGTTGGGACCTCATAGCTGAGTCGCTATGACCTTTAGAGATATTGTTTTTCGTATCGCCTGCAGCTCTTCTTTCTCTGGTACGTTAAGCCCTGATGATCCCCTTGAAATATCGTGGTAGACTCCTTGGTTTGTGTCATTTTGTCTGTCAGGAGCTTCATTCTCCCTCCTGCAAGCTACCCTCTGTGGCCTTCCCACCTTTGCGTAGACTGTTTAGGATCTCTCCTAAATCTACATTTTGTATTTTGTTCCCCTTATATGGTTTGCTTATAATAGAAACAATCAGACAGTGTCTCCATGGAAGAAGGGGGACATCTACAGTGTCAACTTTCAGACCCGTGGGGGCAGATAGAGGCTCGAAGCTCAGATTAGAAAGTG
This sequence comes from Avahi laniger, assembly GCA_963575035.1. Lineage (NCBI taxonomy): Eukaryota > Metazoa > Chordata > Mammalia > Primates > Indriidae > Avahi > Avahi laniger. Next base: position 7,128 of record CAUYSK010050096.1, on the reverse strand, counting down.
GGCTGATGGGGAGTGGGGAAGGTTTGGGTGAGGAGACAGATTAGAATCTTCCTTTTTGACTCTTTCCCAAAGGATTCAGTGTCTGGAGAACTTTTCCTGAAAGCCAGGACAACAGCCTTCTCGAGGAAAGGAAGAACAGTGGAGCAGGAAGGCAGAGTGGGAACTTCCTGCCTCAGTTTCCATTTTGTGCCAATTGATAGCTTCCTGGTTCAAACTGAGAGTGAGATAAATCTTCATATACAGCTATTTTAAAGGAAGCAGTGAGAACCTGTAGTGTGGCTTAGCTGATCCAGGGGACCCAAAGGACCAGAGGGAGGTGATGTGGGAAAACACTGCAGAGATCTCCTTACCAACGGTGGCTGTCACGCCGAGTCACCTCCCTAGGGGAGGTGATGGAAAAGGGGCATCAAAGCACCATTCAGAGCTTTGAAATGTGCTCCTTGCTTTCAGGAGACATAGGGGAGCTGATACCTGAGAATGTTAAAGTGGGTTGGGAACCGAGTCAGGGTCCCAGCCCAAGATGCAAGAGGGAGGGCCGGCCGCCTGCCCTGGAGGGGGAGCCCAGGGAGGGTAGTGTTGGGACTGGCCCTTAAAGGGTCTGCCGGGCACAGGAGAGGAGAGTGTTTTCCATGGAGCCAACGTGGCCACATTGCGGAGGGAGCAGCTGCGGGTGGTCTTGGGTCCTTTTCAATCAGGCTGTCCACAGGGGCAAGGAGACCCCAGCAGGAAGGAGGCTGCAAACAACAGTTAGTTGCCCAGGGCTGGAGAAAGACGGGTAAGTCACGACCTAGAACAGACATATCCACTCAGGTCCAGACAGTGACACAGGCTTCAAAGGCAGCCCAGAGCAGAAGGCAACAACTTCAAACATCTGAGCAGACCCAGAGAACAAAAGGCTGATTACAGCAGAAAAAGTTCAAGGACCTGCACCTTCCCCTCCACGCAGCAGCCCCCATGGCTGAGGCTGGGGTTGGGGGAGGTCGGAGCAGGGTGGAGAGGAATAAAGAGGTGAAGCAGGAGAAAGAGAAATTTGAGAAAACCGACCACCCTCTCTCTGCCTGATTGTGCCTCCATTTAAGCCGTGGAGTGTGCATCCTAATTTCCAAATCCAGCTCTGTTTGTGATTTAAGGTAACTTTTGGAAGTCCTGTTATCTAAGAGAGAAAAAAGGCTTGCCAGAGATGAAAATCCTCACACAGGGTCAAAATGCCCCCTGAAAGAAGGTTTAAAGGGACAGTGGGTGACAGAATAAAGGTGCCACTTGACCACATGCCACGTGCTTTACAAACAAGTTACAACAAGAGCTGGGCAAGAGAAGGAAGCAGAAATGGTACGCTATCAGCTGTGCTTCTTGAATTGCCTTTTATGAATTCCATATTGTTCTTATTATTTCAAAAAGTGAGAACAAGGGAAAGGACTTGTGTCTACACTTGGACCGGAGCTTGGAAAAGGACCGTGGCACCTTCAGGGGTCAAAGTCATGGTTTCAGCAGGAGTTGGAGTGAGAAAAGTCCCAAGAACCAGGTGAATTCAGGGCATGTGTATCCATATGGAGAATCTTCTCTTCTAATGCTAAAATTTGGGACTTTTCACATGCAGCCTCACAGGGGAGAATCAAGCCACCATCTATATCAAACTTTCTTAGGTGACGCTAGGAAAACACAGAAGTCAGACCGATTGAAGGTAATATTTAGATGAAGCTTTCCTTTGGGCAACTGTGTACAGAAAACATTAACTGTGGTTACCTGTGTCATCATAGAAAGATTTACTACATGCTGTAAATTTGGCTGGAAAAGCAGGTTGAAAATACACAAACACTATCAAATCCAGAAGAGTGGAAAATTTCCCTAAAGGACGGATTGACTTCAAAAGTCTCTGCTAAATACAGAAAAATTTAAATGTGCTTATTTGGGGGATTTGTTTCCTTGTCTCCCGCTATTCCCGCAGAGCTAAACTACAAAATGTCAACCTACAGTCTCCTTGGGGAGATGACTTGACTTAAGTTGGAAAACAGGTTGGTAGTATTGATTGAAGATCGAGGACAATTCCTGGGTTTACTCACAAGCAGCGTGCAGTCAGGCTCATGCACCCTTCAGAATTGCAGGGTGGGGGAGTGAGTCTGGCAAGACACAATTAATGCCCTGGAAGTTTGTCCATCTTCTTGGAAGCCTCTACTCTACTATGGAAGGCACATGTTTCAAGCCGCTCCTGCTGTGTTCTGAGCAACTCTGCAGTCGCCATTCTTCATAAAGGGGCTTTGTGAAGTTGAAAGGATGTTGGGATTGCAATCTGATAGACTTGGTTCACATTTTGATTCTGCTGCTAGCTCTGTGACCTGGGCATATCACATAACGGTGCTAAGTCTTTGCATGGGCAACTCTGAAGCCATGAAGTCTTGTTTTGAGGATTAAATGAAACTATATACCATCTTCCACCAGTATCCACAGGGGATCGGTTCCAGGACTTCCTCCTCCCCACCACCAACAGATCCCAAAATCCAAGGATTCCTAAGTACCTTATATTATAGAATGGGGTAGTATTTGCATATGCCTACACTCATCTGATGCATACTTTAAATCATCTCTAGATTACTTAGAATACCTAATACAATGTATTAATAAATGCTATGTAGTTACATAGTATTTATTTATTTATTTTTATTGTTGTATTAATTTTAATTGTTTTTCTTTTATGGATATTTTTGGTCTGCTGTGAGTTGAACCCATGCTCATGGAACCTGCAGATACAGAGTGCCCACTGTACGTGAAAACCTTTCGCACAATGCTTGACACATAGCAAGTTCCTGATAAATGATAGTTGATCTTCATAAGTCTCTTTTGGTAATAAAACAATAACCCTGGGAGTTCACTACTAAGGCATCCTAGCTCATGAAGTCAATAAATAATTCTTGAATAGAACTCAATCAATGGCTGTGATTTGACACACAATCAATCCCCAACTGACTTGAAGTCCAGGAAGTACAAAATAGGTGGCCCTGAGTTCAGTTGCAATAGGAAACCTTAATATTCAGCCCATGTCAGAATGCTCACATGATCATATGAGTATAAACACTGAAACTAAAGAAAGATTTTTGGAAATTCTGTCTCCACCATTCCTCTCCCTTTTGCCTGGCAGCCAGCCTACCCAAACATTCTTCCACTTCTCATTTTCTTATTCCAGTTAAAAGGTTTGTTGAGTGAGCCACTGAAATTTTTAAAGCAATGCTGGAAACTCCACAGCAGGCAAAGCACAGCTTTACTAACAGAGGATATTAAAAAGATAAATTGTTGTAGATGGAAAGAAATAAAGAGAGAGTGGCCAATAAAAGGTACATGAAGCATTTCCGTGCAGCCGGCAGCTTTTTAGGAGACGTCAAGCACCTCACACACCGCACACGCTTTCCAATTGATAGAGCATGTTTTCCCTGCAGTTTTGGAAGAATGCTCTTTGTGTAATGGGTTAACCCCCTCTCTGCCAAGGGTTCTCACTCAGGAGCAAACACTCTCTGCACTGTGACAGAGTAGTTGCTCCTCCTCCCAGAGATATGGAAGGTAAAATTGAGATGGGGGGGATATGTCACAGGGAATGGCCTGGGGGAAAAAAAAAACGGCAAAGATGTTTTCTGTTTCTTTAAAACTTCCCCCATTCTTTTTGGGAATTGAGGCCTGCAATCCCTGCCTAGGGCAGGTGGTCAGGAGGGGCAGGGGAATCTCTTTTGTTCTTTGTGTTACAGGAAATAGCTTAGCTGAACTGTGGCTCCATCCCAGGCCTGGGCAGGCCTCCCAGGTGGGTGGAGGTCACAGGCTTTGTCTTCGGCAGAGATGGGACCATTAGAATCTTTAAGGACAGTAGCCTAGAAGCCCCTGCCTTTAGAGTCTCCATATTTCTGCTTATGTTCAGGAAATTTGGATTTTGAGATGAGAGTCTGCCATTTTTCTTCCCATGCCAGCAAAGTAATAAACTTCTCTTTCTTTTCCTCAAAGCATTTGTTCTTGTTCTTCTGATGAGGCCTTGAGCACAAGTCGGAGCTTTCAGTAACACAACCACCACCTGCAGGTTCAGTGATTTTAAGCCCTTCCCACACTGGTCTTTCCTCACCGGAGCCTCGTGAGCTGTTCCATGTCCCTCTTCCTCTGCCTTTGATGGGGACACCAGACTGTGTCAAGGTGGCTGGAGTTTCCATGGGCTCCCATGGTGCCTGGCGGATTTTTGTTGAGACTGTGGCCCAATGCGTTTATGTCAACAGCATCCCTCCTGAAAAACTCAAAAGCAGATGTTTATATTTATGCTCATTATACCAACAACATCTCAAGGCTGCCTGCCGTGTTCCAGGCTTTGAATTGAGGTGTTACCTCATTGAATCCTCAACCTGGAAGTTAGCCAACGGTTTCCATAAAGGGCCAGATAGTAACTATTTTAGGCTTTGCAAACCGTACAGTCTCTGTCGCAGCTACCTGACTCTGCCATTATAGCATAAAAATAATTATAGATGATATGCAAATGAATGGGTTTGGCTGTGTTCCCCTAAAACTGTAGAAAAACAGGGGGCAAAGTGAGCTTGCCCATAGCCTGTAGTTGTCTGACCCCTGCTCTCAACACCCATTGAGGTAAGTGTGTTCTTAATATTCATTTTACAAATGAGAAAACGAAGCAAAGAGAAGCGATTAAGCAACTTTCCAAAGATCGCACGGGTTGTAAATGGCAACCCAGGGTCTGTCAATTCCAGGGCCTGAGTCATCTACTGCTCACTATTCTGTGCTACATGCAACTTCTAGAAGGTAAAGACGACAGCTATTTCTTGCTTCACCAGGAATTTGACTAATCTTTTGGGTGCATATATTAACGGCATTTACTAATTTAATAATTAAATTTTTGAATGTGTGTAAGTGTGTCTGGTGTGTGTGTGTATGCCAGACATTGAACTAAATACTGGAAATATGACCTAAAACAGTCAAAAAGGACAAACTCTGTCCTTAGCTTGTTGGAATGACCCTCTAGACCTGCGTGACCGACAACACTTTGCTTAGGTCTGTGCAATTTATCCGGTTCTTGTCTATATTTGGTCCACCCTTGTAACCTGAGGTAGGTATCGTTAACCCCATTTCAAGGGTGAGAAACCTCAGGCTGAGAGTTGCACGGAGTTGCAGAAGGTCACACAGTGACAACCTCAGTGCTCCAGCTGAGTGTTTCACACGGGACCTCTGACCCCTGACCCCTGACCCCTGACCCGACGGCCTTTCCTGCCACACTTTGCTGGTTTGCTATTCCAGAAACACGCTCTGGGCCATTCTCCCTCACCACCTCCAGCTGGCAGCATCTTCGTCTGAACTTTATTTAACCTGGCTTCTCTCCAGGACCTCTGGCAGCCGTCCCAGTTCCTGTTTCCTATCTGCCCAGCATCTCCCAGGTTCTTTTCTTAAGCTCTTATCCTTCTTTGGCAGCCAAATGCCCTCTATTTTATTTTCTCCCCTGGGCGCACTCATAAGATGGAGAAAAGCCGAGAGATTGTTCACTTTCTTAACAGGAGCTGCTTTCAATTCAGCCACAGCTGCTGTACCTTTCAGAAGGGAGATGGATCCCAAGACAGATGGCTCAGCAGTGACTATTTTAAGCCCCAGAGTCGCAAGAACAGGTCCAAAATAACAGTCCAGCAGGGGTCAAATGCAGAGCAGAGCCGCTGGCTTTAAAGAAAGCGTGACTCTAGATCTTTGGAGTCACCGCGTAAGTCAGCTGTGGTGTTTTCTAGTTAATAAGACTTCTTCAGCACGATTTCTGTGCTGATGTTTCAGGACTGACGTGGCCCAGTGTTCAGCTGCTGCTCTCAAAAAAATCTTCCTCTGATAACTTCAAAGCTCTTATTTGAGTATTTGTTGCTGCTACCAAGATTTGTATTAGGGAGTATTCTCTTCCCCCACCCTGTGTATCAGTCAGCTAATTGCAAACAGTAATGCACCTCAAAATTCAGCAGCTTACAGCATCATTTATTCTCTTTAATGTGCCTGTACTTGGCTTGGGGATCAACCAATCTGAACTCAGCCTTGCTGATCTTGGCTCCAAGCTGTGAGTTTGTTCCTGCCGCTTTCTCTAGCACTCATCCTCCTTAGACAAGCAGCAGGCTGCGCAGAGCATGTTCTCATGGCAATGGTAGAAATGCAAGAGGAAAACTTCAACTACAAATGCAGGTTTCAAGCTTTGTGTGCATATGTCTGCTAAAATCACATTGGCCCAAGCAACTTATGTAGCCAGGCCCAGTATTAATGGGGCAGGAAATATACTCTACCCTCAGTAGAGGGAGGAGGGACTGCAAAATCACATGGCAAAAATTGTGCATAGGAGAGGAGTGAAAAATTAGGAACAGCAGTGCTATCCATCACATCTGGGCTGCACAGCACCTGGAGAAGGTGGCAGCAGAGAAACCTGGTGTCACTTTCCTCTTCGAGCAGCTGTGTCTGCTCATTATCCTCCCCTCCCCAGGGAGGAATCAGGGCCACATCAGATGGCCTGACTTCTCCCTTTGGAATGATCTTCAACTCTTTCATAAAGATCAGCTTCTTGCCTTCTGTCCATTGAGTGGGATATCCAAAGTGGCTGGATTCCTCAAACTGGTTCCCTCCTCGGAGGTATTTAAGACATTTAAGAAGTCTGGAGACATAAATAGGGTGGATGAGCAGAGGATGATTTTAAAAAGCCCTTTATTTGCACATCTCCATCCCTGCATGAAAAAGTGCTTCAGGGTCAACAATAAGAACAGGGAAGTGGGCTCCCAGCAGCTCACTGGAGGTGGCAGCACAGAGATGGATGTGGTCCATAGCAAAGTGTCTGTGGGCTGTCATTCCAGGCAGAGGACCCCTAACCACATGTAGGGCTTTTTACATATGAAGACTATATAACACTAAACTGTGCAATTACTAGAATCACACATAGCCCCGCAATACACATCCCACCACACAGCGCACTGAGCCTTGGTGATGGGGCACCTGCCTCCAGGTATTGGGGGCAGTAGTGCATACCTTCTGCCTCTGATCCTTCTCCGTCTCCCTTGGCCTCCTCCGTATGTTTATGGCATTTGTCACCATACGTCATTATTTGTTTTGTGTATGTATTTATTTCCTGGCTCTTCCATTACTCCT
>CAUYSK010050093.1:0-19328 GCA_963575035.1 Avahi laniger | reverse complement strand
ATCATGGCAGAATGGCTGGCCACATTTATCACAGCCTGAACTTAATTCTGGTCTGTTTATTTGGCACAGATTCCAAGAGGTCTGGATGGACGGCTGGTAGCCTGCATGGTTTGGCCAAGAGTATAAGAAAGAAAACCCCTCGGATTTAGGGAGAGAGGGGGGGCAAGGGCAACATACGTAACCTAAACATCTGTACCCCCATAATATGCTGAAATAAAAATAAAAATAAAAAATAAAAAATAAAATAAGAAAAAGAAAACCCCATGCAAACCCTCAGCACAAGCCGGCAAGGTGTCAGTTCCTACCCTGTTCATCTTTGTGGGCTTCCTACTGGCATGTTTGGAAGCTAAGTTCTTACCAATGTTGGTGGGAGGGAGTGTGCCAGGCCAACGACGTTCGGGCCAGCTCTCAGGGAGTCTGCCCACAGTCACGAGATCCTCAGTGAAAGGTCCCACCTTCGTTCCATCCCTGGCCCCAGCAACCACTGTGAGGTTGCTAAGCTAACTTGTCATGGAGGGAAGGGCCGGGCAGTGAAGTGAGTAGTCACTCTCCCCTGACACACCTGGATGCAGTCGCCCCTGGAGGACCTTGGCCAGAGGAGAAATCGGCAGCCCCTGCCTCAGAATAGACCTTGACAACTGCAGTCTCAGAATTGTCCAGGCTCTCAGAATTCTTCTGTCTCCAAAATGTCCACTTAAACCTAAAACCCAGGGGCAGGTCAAATCTCAAGCTCTTGTCTGTTAACATCTCAGAAGGGATTCATTGCTAACCTGCTGATGCCATGAACACGACCCAGGAGTGATACCCAAAGACAGGGACGACAGCAGACGGGAAGGTGGAGATCTGAAGGGAGCAGACCCGTCTCCCGCACAGGTCTCCAGGGTACGCTAGGAAGTGGCCCCTGGGGGTGCTCGGCTGGGTATGGTGGGGAACACTTTCAGACATGTCCCATTTTCCTTCTAGGTAAGGAGCTTAAAATATTATTTTACACCTAAAATGGATATGGATATAATGCAAAGTTTGTGTATACTTGTAAGATTACATGAAGGAATGTATAACTTCAAAGGAATGTCCTGCTGGACTCAGATCGCCAGGCCCCGCCCCCAGGCCCCCACACCCGCATTCATTAGCTCTGTCATCAGGAGCCGTCAGGAGCCTTCAGGTGGGAAAGTTTGGGAATTACTGGTGGAGAACCAGGCCGGGATGTGCCACCCAGAGCCTTTTCCTGGGATGTTCTGGCACCGGCTTTCCAATTGCCTACTTTTTTGCATACCTGACTTTGCTTTTAAAAGCAAAAGGATAGGAAATTCTGCATTTGCTTCAGCACAAGTGAACTTGGAGGACGTTATGCCAAGTGAAATAAATCAGGCACAGAAAGATAAACACTGCATGGTTCCACTTACACGAGGCATCTAGACAAAGGGCATCTAGCAAAGGGTAGAATGGTGGTTGCCAGGGACTCGAGGGAGGGGAAATGGGGAGTTGCCAATGAACAGGCATAAAGTCTCAATTATTCAAGATAAAAATGTGCTAGAGATCTGTGGTATAACATTGTACCTATGGATAATGATACTGTATTGTACACTTAAAATTTTGTTAAGAGGGTAGATCTCATATTAAATGTTCTTACCATAGTAAGAAACACCAAAAAAAAAGTACTGACTTTTTTTCATATTTTAAAATTAATCAGTATCCCTCTAGAGCTGCGGTCTCCAAGCCCCGGGCCGCAGAGCAGTATCGGGCCATGGCTTGTTAGGAACCAGCTGCACAGCAGGAGGTGAGCGGCAGGTGAGCTGAGGCTTCATCTGTATTTACCGCCCCCATCACTCACATCACCCCTGAGCTGGGCTTCCTGTCAGATCAGTGGCAGCATTAGATTCTCGTAGGAGCTTGAACCCTACCGTAAACTGCACATATGAGGGATCTGGGTTGCAGCTCCTTATAAGAATCAATGCCTGATGACCTGAGGTGGAGCTGAGGTGGTGATGCTAGCGCTGGGGAGCGGCTGCAAGCACAGATTATCATTGAGAGGTTTGACTGCACAGAAACCGTAATAAACCAACTGCTTACAGACTCATATCAAAACACTACCAGTGAGTGGCAAGTGACAATGTGATAGTAATAGAAACGAAGTGCACAATCAATGTAATTCGCTTGAATCATCCCGAAACTGTCCCCCCGACCCAGGTCCGTGGAGAAATTGTCTTTCATGAAACCAGTCCCTGGTGCCAAGAAAGGTTGGGGACCACTGCTCTAGAGAACAAGCATTGTACTTAAGTTTATCTTCTCAAGCTAATGCTGTTTGCATATTACTGCAAGTACACACAGACCCCTTCCACTGGAGATCAAAACTAAATTTTCCTCTACATTATCATCTAACACTCTCTGGTGAGAGAAAAGGTTAACAACTGGCAGATATAGGACATATTACTCACCTCCCCAAGGTTGTACAGACTAAAAGAAAAGAATTTATAGGTAAAATTCTAGAAAGCAGCATTTATAAATATTTTGATTTTCAGTAACTACAGACTTCAGGGAATACGACCTAGAGAAGAGTTCAGGGTGAATCTAGTAGGGGCGGGGGTGTGGCCGGGGCAGGGGTGTGGCCAGGGCAGGGGTGTGGTCAGGGACAGGGGTGTGGCCAGGGCAGGGGTGTGGCCAGGGGCAAGGGTGTGGCTAGGGTAGGGGTGTGGCTGGGGCAGGGGTGTGGTCAGGGGCAGGAAGGTATCCTGCCCTTTCCCAGCACCCTATACAGAAGAGGTGCTCACTGAATACTGAATCCATATCAGACACACTTAGCAAAGGAGGACACTAATTGCTCACCCGCCCTCAGTTACAACAGCAATAAAACAGCCACCTGCTACATACCAAGTGCGGCACAGCCAGTATCTGACCTACACCCCAGCAACTCTATGATGCAGGTATGGTTATTTCCTCACTTTACAAACCTGATATTTAGAGAATTTAATATAAAACCCAGGGTCACTCAGAGTAAGTAGCCAAACCAGATCACGAATTTTGGCATCCGGGCCCTAAACCACCATATCACACTGCCTTGAAATACCTGAACGTAAAATATTAAAAATATTTACCTAGTCCGTGCTTTAGGAATGACACTGAGCTATTGATACATATTATCCTAATTAATCCTTAAAAATCTGTCAGGTGCTGCCTGTATTGGTTTGCCAGGGCTACCACACAAAGTCCCACTGGGCAGCTCAAACCACAGAAATTTACTTTCTCCCGGTTCTGGAGACTCGATCTGAAATCAAGGTGTTGGTTGTCCTGTGGCCGCTCTCTTGGCTTGTAGGCGGCCGTCTTCTCCCTGTGTTCTCACGTGGTCATCCCTCGGTGTGTCTGTGCCCTAATCTCCTCTTCTTACAAGGACACCAGTCACACTGGATTAGGGCCCACCCATATGACCTCATTTTAACTTAATTGCCTCTTGAAAGACCTATCTCTGAACACAGTCACGTTCTGAGGTCCTGGGGATCAAGGCTGCAACACAGGGATTTTTACAGAACCCAACAGCCTGTAACACTTACTGCTGGCCCATTTCACTTATGAAGAAGTTGAGGCTTGAAATGATTGATAGACTCTCCCGAATCCATAGTCAGTGGCGGATGGCAGAGCTGGCGTTCAGATCCAGTTGTCTGATCCAAACCTTTGCCTACCCCGGTCGTCACCATCTCCACACGTACACAAACCAGTCTTCCTGTGTCTCTTCGAACAGCACCAACCAAAGTACTCGGAGATCCATCCTCAAATTCTCCAAACAAGAGTAGCCTCCTAAAATCTAATCCAGCTTCTGCCAAGCGACCGGCAGCTCAAAGGGTCTTGCTAAGTAAGACCTTGACTCGGGGCCAGCGCCTCTCTTTAAGTCCAGCAAGAGTCCAATGTGACGGAGCACAAGTACCTTCCGAGCAGCATCTTGGAAAATGTGCTGATCTCAGCACTTCCCAGGTGACAGTGAAGGCTCCTTGTGTCTGCGAGCGAAAGCACTTCCATTCTGCAGCTGAGTGCTTTTGTGGCAGTCGACAGACACTCTTTGAGAAGACTATACCAGTGCCCAATACCTGCCAGAACAGCTCTGCACTGTGCTTGCTGGGCACAGGTACCCGGAGCCTGGCAGCGCACAGGGGCAGGCCCACCTGCCAGCAGGCGCTTCCTGCAGCTGCTCATCCGGCCGCGCTACTCAGCTCCCACCCCCTGCGGCACTCTTGCCCAATTCTGTCAGGAACCTCTCAGGTACCTGCAACCAGCCCTACGGATGGGTTTGCGGCACAGCCAGCCCTACGCAGGCACTCCGGGATAGAGGCTTTTTCAGGTGGGCAAGCCAAGTCAGCCTTTCTCCACTCTCTGCCCTTCAGATGTGCCTGCCCAGGGCTGCTGGCAGAGGCACAGCTAATTAGGATTGTTTGTCGACGAGCAGCCTGATCACTCTGCAGCGCGATTCGATTTCTCACTCCTCTCACTTCCACTCACCTTGCCCTAGTAGCTGATCAGCTGCGACAGCTCTGCTTCGACACCGCTTAATCAGCGAGCATTTGTCAAGCACCTACTATGTGCACACAACCCTCCCACAAGAAGCAGGCATGCCAACTGACTTGTTGCAATAAAGCAGAAATCAAAATGTCCTTAGAGCATGAGCTGTGAAGATTTTGAATTTTTAAGTACTTCCCATCTGCAAGAGAAGCTACTTCTAAATTACAATTCTTTAAAAATCAAAAGCAATGTGCGGGAGTCATGCCAGAATCCAAAGAAACAAGTTGAAACAAATAGGGGGAAATATATATATATACATATATATATATATTAACAAACACTGGAAATGAGCAAGAGCGAAGGGAATGTGGATATGTTCTGGACTGAGAACCTGCTTTCCAGCAATGGACCACCACATACCCACTGTCACCACTGATGTCTTATCTGGAAATCTTAACCTTCAACAGAAGAGTTATCTCTTTGCATTTGGAGGCTTGTTGGTTTGGTTTTGGTTTGACCTTGAGTGCTTATAACTTGAGTGCTGTGATCCCTGGGGACTGCGGAGTCTGCGTGGCCAGCGCCCCCGTGGGCAAGGAGCGCGGGCAGCCCAAGCACTGATGCAGCACCTCAAGGAAGAACGTCTGGGCAGACAGAGGAAAGGGTCCAGGACAGGACATAAAATGCCCCCAAAATGGACCAAAACCACCCGCGAGCCCCTTCGTGGACCGGTGGCGGGAACAGGAAGTCCTGGTGGTATCAGAATGACATGAAGCCAAATTCAGCCCTCCTCAGCGTGGGGAGAGCACTTCTCTTGTGTCCACTAACCTACACCTGGGGAGCTGCTTCTCGTTCAACAGGAATGTCTCAAAGAAGAGCCGAGGCGAGGGGGTGTGGGCAGAAAGGCGGAGGGGCTCGCCGGTGAGAACCAAGACAGAACCAGGCCCCACCAGCAGGCTGCACGTCTGGGTCCATCTGGTGCACACTTTGAATTACAGCTGGGGGAGTGAACGCAGCCGAAGGTCGTCTCGCCCTGCGCTCCTCCCCGCGACTTTGGCACGGATGGAAGCGTTTCCCCTTGGAGCTGCGTGAGCCCGCAGTTTTGCCTTCCCGGGGCGTGCACAGTGAGGGTGGCTGGCACAGGGTTGGCAAAGGCCCTGCCAGCCTCCCACCTCCCATACCCCACATGTCAGGCACCATTTGCTAGAGTGACGGGATGTTTTTTCTTTGGTTAAGAGAATCGCTGGTAAATCTCCCGAACTAGAAGTCGGAAGAGGATAGAGGATCACGTTCAGTTGATCTGGGGTTTCCTTCATTTTCAAATTGTTTCCTTATTTGTAAAAAAAAAAAAAAAAAGTAAGAAGTGTGTGGAGGCGCGGTAGGGCCACATGGACGTCACTTCTATGTAGACGCTGGCTGTCCCCCAATATCCAGTCTCTTATTTCCCCATACTATTAGAGTGCTGTGAGTAGAGAACACATTCCCGGCTTCCCGTGAGCCTAGAGTGGCCGTGTGGGTTCTCTCTGGTGAACGGCTGTGTACACGTCACGGTTCTCCAGAGAAACAGCACCAGTGGCGTGTGTGTCCGTGTGTGTGTGTGTGTGTGTGTGTGTGTGTGCACATAGAGAGATTTAAAGAATTGGCTCACGGGATTTGGGGGCTGTTGAATGTGAAATCTGCAGGCTGGAAGCCCAGAGGGAAGAGCTGGCATTGCAGCTCGAGCCCAGAGGTGGGCCACCTGGGGCGGACGCCCTCCCTCCCTGGGAGACTTCAGTCTTTTCCCGTCACATCTTCAACTGATGGGTGAGGCCCACCCATGCTGTGGAGAGAAATCTGCCTCAGTGCCCATTAATGGAACTGTTAATCACATCTCAGAATAAAACGAACAAGGAAACGAACAAAAACAAACTCCACAGCAACATCTAGACTGACCGCACATGGGTACCATGGCCTAACCAGGTTGACACCTCAAATTAACCGCGACAGGTGGTCAGTAGAACAGCCTGTAGTGGCATCTGCCAGGGCCAATGTGCCTAATTTACTCTCTGGTGTCCTCCCTACCTTCTCCCATCTTTCCACCTGGAACACGCACTACCGTCTTGAACCAGGAGACCAGGACCGTTCACAGGGGGAACGTGACAGAAGGGGCCGGGGGCTGGTGAGGAGGGCAGCCAGTGCACCTCTGACTGCCACCCCACTTTTTTTTATAAGAAAGAGAAATAAAGTCCTGTCTTGCCCCGGGGCCTGTTACTGTGGGTTCCCTGCCACGCACACCGAAGCGGAAGCTCACGCGGTACAAGGCTCGCTCTGTCTTCTCTCCACGTTACTCCTGACGGCTGTGCTGGGAGCGTCTCCCTGAAATGACAGCGGAGAGTACCGGGAGGGAGCGGGAGCTCACCTGCCTTATTGGACTTACTGTGTTTAGGCTGATTTCCAGATGTAGCAGCTGGGCGAGCGTCTGAAACAGGGTCGGCAACTCGGTGCCCATGGCCCGGACCCAGCCTCCTTCCTGTGTTGTAAATGGGCTGTTACTGGAACACAGCTACACCCATTCACTTGCATGTTCTCTAATGTCTGCTTTTGTACTTCAATGGCAGAAGTGACAACTGTGACAAAGGCCTTGTGGCCTGGAAAGTATAAAATATTTACAGCCTGGCTGTTTGCAGAAAGTTTGCCCACCCCCAGTCTAGAGCGACTCTGTCACATGTCAACTAAAGGTAGGTCATATTACTCAGTATCACAGATTCGGTAGGAAAAAAATCTTCCAGTGTCCAGGGAGACTATTCCCCTGACCCCCAAAAAGGAAAGACAACAGAAAAAAAACACTAAAGCATCTGCAATCCACCTGCCACACATACCTCTCAGGAAGGAAGATGTTCAGGCTAGTTAAGACAGGGCCCCGCCCACACCCCGACAGCTGTGTCTCATTTCCTGTCTGCAGGAAACTGACGCTCGCTGAGGGATCCTTCCCGTGGCTAACTGTGTGGGTCCGCAGGGCATCCTCTGCAAACGCCACACGTTCCGTGGAACGGGATTCAGTGCCCAGGAAGCAGGAATCACCTATGGATTTGGGAAACACTGAAAAAGCATTCGAATAGTCTGCTAAATCTCTATCACCTCTTACTTTTTTTTTTTTTTAAGTGCTCAAAAACATTTGTTTGAATAAATGAGCGTGTAATGTGGTTTCTTCAGGCCTCAAAGGAATTCTATTGCAAGTCACATTTCAAGGCTTTCATATTTTCTTTTCCTAAAAGGCACCTCCCTTGCTGACAACGAACCATTGTAAGATAAGATGATGGGAGTTGCAGTGTGCAGCTACGGCTGTGACTCTTCCTGGGGACAAGTCCATGGGCGGCGTGGCCTGAGTCACGTGTCCAGCTGCCTGGGAAGCCACTGGCTTTGTGTTTGCCCAGAACTGCTCTGCGCTGGCTGCTTTGTGTATAAAGTCAGGAAATCTCTCACCACCTTGCAGTCTGATAGGAGAGAGAAACCTGTAACACATAACTGTCTTTTGGTCCTGCCTTAAGAAGTAAGGGGACAGAGGTATAAGGTTGGGGCCCCTGGCCGTCCATCCTCGTGGGAGGGGTGTGCAGAACAGATGGGACACACACCCTGCGATGCTGAGCAGAGATTAGAAGCAATGGACTGTTTGTCTATACACAGCAACACGGATGCATCATAAACACAGTGCTTAAGGAAAAAAATAAGAAGTATATATAAAAGCATATGCACAAAACATATACAGGTATATACATACTCAAACCACTTAACAAATAAAAAAACATTCATACAAAATGTCTTTTGCAAAAATATTAATAACGTACAACCCCAAAGCTGCCCGTCATAGTACGATGTGTGCTGATGGCAGGAGGGAAGCGGAGTAGATTACGACGGGATAAGAAAGAGGAACGGAGGGCGAGGAAGAAAGGGAAAGCAGGAAGGAGGAGGAAAGGATGGCGGCTCTGGGTGGGCCTGGGGCGGTGTTGTGCCAAGATCACCAGCTCTGTCGATCTCTGAGGGTGGGGACAGTCACGGTTGCAGCAGTGAGAGCCCTCTGCAGCCCGCGTTGTCACCTGCGCTACCCCGTGAGCCCTCACGCCACTTCCAGGGAGGAACTGCTTTATTCTCAACTTACAGATACAAAACCTGGGGCTCAGAGGGCAGGGTGGTTTGTCCAGGGTCACACAGGCAGTGGTTTGATTGGCGGCCGGGACACAGACCCTACGTCTAAAGCAACTCTCTGCGCTTTGTATAAACCACGCTGCCTACGTTAGTTAGGTGTTGCCTAAATTACCCTCCACCTCAAAAATTCTACTTCGTGAGACCAGGTAGATATTCCCAGGTTGATAGTCAATTTTCTAAAAGGTGCTATTATGCAAAGCGCTTTTAAAAGCAACTCAGATTTATGCCCACAGCCCTGCGTTGGACGGCAGCCTGCATTCTCCCGTGAGAGGGGGCCTCGTGCAGTACTGACAGAGTGACATTCTGAAAACCTCATTTTAAAATTCTCATGTTTCAGTCCAAGGCAGTTTCGTTTCATTCAAGTTGTTTTGCTTTTCACGTCTGCCCCTGAACAATCTCACTCCTTTGAACGCATCTGCAGAGCGAGGCAGCGCCAGGCAGGTCTGCCCGCTGGCTGGCCCTTCACGGCGAGCACCACCACGCCGCGCCGCGGGCGCCTCGGGCTGCCAGATGACCTTGGCGACAGCAGTGCGGCAGATGCCCTGTTTGTGGTTTTAATGGCTCTAGTTGAAATTTCTGGGAATGTTGGCTTGGCCCTCGTTTGGTGCCAGCTGTGAAACAAGCTCTCACGTTGTTTAGGGCACACACGGCGTGGTGGGTGACTCAGGTGTCCCCACTGCCACGTTGCCTTCAACAGCATTCTGGGAAAGACATGGCAAAGCAGCCCTCTGGGGCCCCCTCCTGGCCTGGGTCACACCCTCCCCTGGTTTCCCAGAGGCTCTGCTCCCCGCCCCCCACTCCCCATCTTCTGGGCTGGGCCTGGCTGTTCCGCAGCAGGACTGGGGTGGGGAAGGTGTTTGTGCCACGCAGGAGAACGTCTTACGTGCAATGTGCCCCAAACACTCAGGGTCTTGTGCTTCATTTTCAACATAAAATAAATAAATGAAAAGATCCATCCAGAAAATTCCAGGAGAAGGACCTTTCAATACAATCCCTATTGTCCACCTTTACAGGACACATCGGATTTGGCTGTGGGGACTAACATGAATGAAAGTGTAAATGACAGTCCAGGGGGCCACTTAAAATTGGAGATACAAATAAGCAATGGGAATCCAACACACTGAAATTTTCTCCGCAAGGCAGCATCGGCTCCACTGGCGGGCTCCTATTCATCCTTCAATGCCCAGTTCAAATGTCACCTCCTGCCCCTCAGCCCCATACATTTGCCCCCCGCCTCACTGTTCTCCAGCACAGTTGTGATACCCCAGGCGTGGGTCGAGTCCTTGCTACATCCCCGCGTCACTGTACCCTCTGCTGCCTGGCTCTGGGCCTCACTGGGAGTCTCCCCGTGATGGGGGCCAGGTAAGGAGAACGGCTGCATATCCACCAAAGGGGTGAGCTTTGACATCAGAATACTTTCTTGTCTGCGCATTCCAGGTCCTTGCCCTCGTGGCTGTGTGCAGCAGAGTTAAGTGGAATAAAAACTCCGCAGCCTGGTGGACACGTACCAGGGACGCACTGCATGACTCCTCTCATCACTAGGCTGAATCTCCGTCAAGGCATGCCTCGTCCATCTCTGTATCCCCAGTGCTTAGCACACAGAGTAAAACAAAACGATGCGTGTCTTGGGGAGAGAACTCCTGGCAAACTCGAGTGCCACCTAACATGAGGTCAAGAGAGGAGAGCGTCTCCACGAGACGCACTTGGGGAGGCCAGAACCAGTTCACCATTTTAGACGACGCATCATCCACGGAGAAATGCAGACAGAATCGCGACACACACAGCTCCTGAGGGACCCCGTGGGGCAGCACGGTCGCTGGTCATGGATAACTGAGGGATGTCAACATGAACAGGGAGGACGGAAGTGAAATCGGCAGAGGGAAAATGCAGGCTAGAGGGACTCAGCCAGATGTTTTCCAGTTGTGCTGGAGGAAGCTCCCCCCGCTGCCAGGATGAAGGGGGCAGGAAGAGGGGCTTGGCCAGAACTCGGGGCCACCCGCACCCCCACCCACCTCAGCCTCAGCCCGGCGCCTCCACTTCCGTCTCCTGCACGGCAGCTGCAGACCTGGAACAAAGCGCTCCACGGCGTAAAGCACTTGGGCACGGCCGAGTGCTGCGCTGCAGATGGGCACTTTGGAAGGACAGGCGCTGGAAAGGGAGGACGGTGACCACGAAAGAGAAGAAAACTTCTCACGTGTCAGAAATCAAAGATGAAATGTAGGAGGAAGACATATTTTGTCAGTTTATCAGACAGGCATGCAAGGTACCTATGACTTGTATCTTGAGTCTCTTTTGCTGAAAATTAGAACTAAAGTGAAAGTTCTTGAGAATTAGAGCTCAGCCTATAAAATAAAAAAAAGAGAATATTTCCAAAGTGCAGTAATGAATGAGAGGTGGAATGGGAGTTAGACTCTTCACCAACCCCATAAGAAACAGAGAAGATAACTGCTTAGTGGGGAACACAAAGCAACCAAATGAAGACAACCATCTCTCTAAGATAACAAAATAAGCCCAAGATTTATATTACAAAATTAATTTATTCTGCCCCAAATTGTGTAAATAAGCATCAAAAGAGAGAGTAGAATAAAATAGGAAATGCCAATTGATACAGCTTATAATAAAGGCACTACTATTTTGTGAAATGTGATCCCCTGTGAAATGGCAGACACCGCCGTGCTCAGTTCTATTAGAAGTTAAACGAGGGACCCAGCCTGTCGGTGGACGGCCCAGGATTCCTTTATTCTGAGTATTTCTCTTCTTTTCAAAGAATGTTCAGACGCCTTAGCTTCTTCGGGTGACCTTCCAAAGTCGACACCAGAGCCAACTCCTCAAGCAGCCTCAGGCCCCAGCACTTCCCGACCTGCCGTCTCCCACACCTCCGTTTAGGAAACAGGCCGACATGCCGGGTCAGCCGGGTCTCCACGTGGAATGGCCGGTGCTCGCAGTTACTCGCGCGTCTTCACAGCCCGGCTCAGGCGAACGCCGGCACGGGCACCAGGGAACCGGCCGTGTGAGCGGATCTCGGCGAAGACGCAGCCTGAACGCTACGCGAGGACGGATGATGTCTCAGCTCCGGCCCGAGCAGGACCGTGGACAGAGCAGAGCATAGTCCGTATGGTGAAAGGAGTGGGGTACCAGGAAAGCTCCAAATTTGAAATATTTTTCTCATCGGGACTTTAAAATCACAATTAGATTTATATTCTTTGTGGCTGGTACCATTCATAAAAGTATCGATGACAGACGCAGGTGACCGGGCATGAGGCATCTCACACCTCGCCATTAACCTAGCATCGAGAACCTGCCAACGCGTCAAATTCCCAAAGCCACCGGAAGGACTAACTCGGAGAAATCCAGGACGATGATTTTTAGATCCAGAGCCATGTCCTTCCTTTACTCTCCTATCTTTCAGACCTCCCCCGCACCCCCGGGGGCAGTGGGTCCCCGGGCGCGGATTCCTGCCGCACCTCTGAAAAGCATGGAGCCGACACACCTGCTCGCACTGAAGTGCTAAGGACAGAACGTGCTTCTCTTCTCTGGAGAGTTTCTGTGCTAACAGGAAATAC
This sequence comes from Avahi laniger, assembly GCA_963575035.1. NCBI lineage: Eukaryota > Metazoa > Chordata > Mammalia > Primates > Indriidae > Avahi > Avahi laniger. The sequence continues at coordinate 7,101 of CAUYSK010050093.1, read as the reverse complement.
CTGAAATGTCCATCACTAGGTTCATTCTGATGGTGACCGACCCCTGGGTACTCAGGACAAGATAAGGACATGACAACCACGGCGATTGGACTGGGGTTTGTGGCCAATCTGTGGCCATAAATTCCGCGTGGAAAGATGAGTCAGGCCAATCTTATTCTCCCTTCCATGAACATAAATTTGGAAAAGCCAAGAGTCTGTTAGGGTCACTGGGGCACGTTCACATTGGAGGACAGGACAGGAGGCAACGTCTGGGCAGTAAGGAGGCAGCTGTGATGGAGCAGCTGCGACGGCCGCGGGCAACCTGGAGGTGGGAAGAGGAGAGGGAACGTGGAAACCAGACGCCAAACAAAACAGAAAGCACATTCTCAACGCTGTGGGCGATGGGGAGGGAACGGCAGGGCCCAGAGTGGCCTCGGTCCCTGGAGACCCCCCATTTCCCATTTCTAGGGAGTGTATCCTCACAGTAACTTGTTTTATCCAGAGATAATGTGAATGCAACGTTCTTTTTTGCAGTAAAAAGAAGCAAACTAAACCAGCTCTGGCCTGCATTTTGGGATTTATGCAAACTCAGAGGCCTCCTGTCCAAACCCGTGTTGGTTTCCAATTTAATCTGGGGAGGCAGGGATGAGCGAGGGAATGGTCCCAGTGCGGGCTAAGGCTTCAGGGGTCCCAGGGCTGCTCTCCACTCTGTGAGCCTGTCATGGTGGGGTCAGAGGGGGTGCAGGATCTTTTAGGGGATGGTGACTGCAAACTAGTTCCCAAGCCCAACCTCACTGTCCAACTTGCTGAGAGTTTCAACTCCACCCAAAACAAGAGACTATTATTGGAATTCAGTTTGGTCGCCTTTTTTCTTTTGTCGCTCCCATTTAATTCCCAAACATTTCCTGAGCGTCAATTATATGACACTAGGGAAAGGCAGGCAGATGAAGTACAACACCCGGCTTTGAATGACTGAGTTTGGAAAGAAGGCAAACAGAAAAACCAACAGAACATCCCAGATGCTCAGACGGGCAGGTGTGAACTGAGGAAGGGCAGGCCCTGTGATTGCAGAAGGGCTGGAGCGGGATGTCCCGCTGAACAGTAGGGCTGTGGGCCAGAGGGCAAAGGACCGTCACATGGAACATCACATATAAATGAGAGTGGTCAGGAACGAGAAAGGTCTTTTGAGGATCTTCAGGAATGTGCCTGGCTGGAGTGCAGGGTGGGTGACGTGGCCGGGGGGCTCACATTACAGCAGACCCCCTCTCTCACAGGGGAAGCCCTCCCCCCTGCACGTAATTAAGAACAGTAGGCAGTAAAATGTCATGAGCACGTCTACCGTTTAGACAGGTCTTTTTCCAGAGTGTGGGAATGGGCTGGGCAGAGATTCCAGTTTGAGATGATTTTGGAGTATTCTGAGCAAGAAATAAGAAGTGTCTGAAGTAAAATAATAGAGATGAATAAAAAGAAAAACTAAAATTGCGTATCAGATCCAATTGAGAGAACATGGTGACCAATTAAGATTTGATCATTTTCCTTGGTCATTTTCTTTAAATACATTTGGCTGCAGCAACACAAATAATTCTCTTGAAGGCCCAGAACAGGGCACTGCCAACACTGGAGACATTTGTCACTTGTTTCCAGCCTTCATTGTACTTTTCCCTGGCACGGCCCTGTGCCCATGTGGACCTTAATAACAAGTGATTTTGTAATGATGGGAATAAATTGCAGTGATCACACCTCATTTATTTTTCAACATCCTCGCCCATCTGGTCATTCCACCAAGCACTGCATTTTCTCCCAACCGTTGTATTTCAACCTGAGGGCTCCTTGCTGCCCTATTTGATATCCTGGGCAGTCTGGCTTGTGGGATGAGACTGGATCCGAATTCAGCAAAGCAAGATTCAGTGCCCCACGCAATGCTTAACTCCAGAATTCCCATTTACACTGGACCCTGGGGTGGGGTGTTTGGCAAAGACAAGTAAATACACAAAGACTCAATGTGCAAAAATTCAGTTATGCTCTCTGCAACTGTGCAAAGAACGGAGTCCTCCCTGGGTTTTACCATAGGGTTTGCTACGGGCATAGGGAGTTTGTGAGCTGATTCACCCTCACCTTCCACGCTCTTGTTTAATTGTCCTTCACTGGGCTCCACACAGGCAGGGACCTGCCAGCCTTGTTCCCTGCTATGCTCCCAACACCTCATTTAGTGCTTAGCATACTGTAGGTGCTCCCTAAATATGTGCACTCAGTCCACACATGGATTGAGCTCCATGAGTCCCAGTCCTGCCTTTTCACCCTGGGTCGGGTGATGTTGGCCCCAGCCGGGGTCAAAGCTGGGCTCGGATGGGAGCGTTCCTCATAATGGGCTCAGTCACCTGGCACCCGCATCACAATGCGCCCTTCGCCGACCGTCCCTGTTCCTCTGACAGCCAGGAGCTGGGAGCCAGGGTATGGATGATTTATCAAGTCTAGGAAATATTTTTCTGTCTCTGTTCACTCCTGCTTCTTATCTTTCACCTACGCTGTTCCATGTGAAATCTGCCTCTCCACTGACGCTCTGCCTTCACCGGAGGCCCCTGTCCCTCTGCTGCCTTTTCTCTTTCTCCCATCGCCTTCTGTTTAGACCATCACCTGCCCTGGGACGCCCTTCTCTGCGCCGGGGCAAGCTCTCTCTTCCCACCGGCCTGCACCCTTGACACGGTGCATCCTCTGAACTTACCCAGGACAAAAACGGGTAAGACAATAGTCAGTCTCAGAGCGGCAGAGCCTGGCAACACACGCTAATTTTCAAAATGAATAATTCCTGAAGTTGATGATCTTGTCACTCTCTTGCTCGTGATTTCCATGTTCTGTGTATAGCTGTCCCTGGCACAGGGACCTGCTGTGTGGAACTAGCTCTCCTTAAATGAGCACTAGAATGTGGACCTACAAAGGCAGGTATTGTCGTCTATGTTTTCACCAACACATCACAAGCGCTTAAAGCAGGGCCTGGCATACACCGGGTGCCCCATAAAGAGGGGCTGCAACATCCATCGTCACAGAGCCTTTCTTTGTTGCCATTTGCAAGGAGCAAAATTTGGATAGCTTCACCAGATAGGTCGAATCGTTTTATAGGAATCGTGGCTTCCATGTAGACAACAGCTTATGAAAAGCTTTTACATATGACGGCATTGTGCAAAACTGCCCTACGAAGTGGGCGAGGCACGAATCAGTTCTCCTGTCCCAAGGACGAATTGCTAGAGACGGCAGCTGCACGGGGAAGCTGCAACCTGGGCGTGGGTCACTCAGTGTCAGGGGCAGGGCCTGGGCTCTGAGTTTCGCTCCGAGTCCTCTGGACATTGCTGCCTTGTTTCCAGTGGGACACTTCCGTAGCCAAGGCATCTTAGTGGCCTCTGTCTCTCCCACATAGCTCCCTCGCCGTGAGCGGGTGGCGTGAGGTCCTGGCTTTACCTGGCCAGGTGGGCACAGTGGTATCCTGGCACTCCGTGTCCCAGTTCCGAGTCTCTGCACTTGGTCCTGACTCATCTTTCAAGGTCTTGTCCTCAGCTCAGCCACCACCTCTTCTCAGCCCCTTCCTCACCCCGGGCAGAGGCTCACACAGCAGAGCTCACTGGCAGGACGCAAAGAGAATGAGCCAGGGAGGAACCATTTCCCAGCACTTAACTCTAAGAGAAGCAAACTCCTGGAGCCAGAGGAAGTTTTCATGGCTCCGCAGACCAAAGTTCAGGTAAGTGTGTGGACTTAGAGAGGAACCGGATCTTCTCAGATCTTCCCAGTGGCTGGGACATCCCTCGGCAGAGGGTGAGGGGTGAACTGTGTCTCGGTCCTCCTGGTGGGCGTGGCTTCCATCCCACCAGGCTTATTTTCTGAGAAGAACGACTATTGTGGTGATGGTCAAATCCTCCAACACTTTTCAGACACCTTCGAGATGGGTCCTGCCCCTGTCACCTTAATATCCTCCATCATTTAGGGACATAATAGCAGAGACATCTCAGGACGACCTTCCCTGCAGGATGCAGGCTCGTCCCTCCTCCCCGAGTTTCCAGTTGGCGGCCTTTCCTACTCTGCTAGACGCTCCTGCTCAATCAGGGAAGGTGGGAGGCGACAAGAGCCCCTTCTGGCCCCTCGGGGAGTCCGATCTCAGGAGTGTGGCCAAGCCGCCGTGTCTGTGGCCGAGCAGGTGGAAGCTGCGGGGAGCAGATGCTGCACACTGTCCCATTCCTGCTCGCCGCTCCCGTCTGTTCCTCAGCTCCTGTGTCCATCCCTTTTCATTGGGACATAATTCTTGGACCATAGGTGACAACAGCAGATGGCAGGGCCCACCTGGGACTTGTCCAGCTGCACAGCAACGTGACATTGACCTAAACCAGCCAACATGGACTACTGCCTGTGGAGGTTTTTCTCCACTATGCAGTATTTGTCCCAAACTCCCGGCAACTACCCAGCGCGAGGAGGGGGTCCCCCTCTGCATCTGCACACGCAGAGTCCTCCACGAAACCCAAAACACTGGTGTGCCAGCAAAGCTTGATTTTTTGTTCTCCTTCCCTCTGTGGTCATTTTAGGCAATTTCACAAAGTCACCCCACTGAGGAGACCCAGCACTCACTAAATGTCCCCCTTCTGTGTGGGTCTGAGTCTCTCTTGCATTTTCAACATGGCGTCTTGCTGTCGGGAGCCTCGACCTTTCTCAGAAAACAGACTGTGCGTGTGACTTCCCTGAGGCTGAGAGCTGCCGCTGCTGCTGCGGCACGTCCGCCCCGGCGGCCAGAGAGTCAGAGGGAAGAACTCTCCCCTGACTCTGCGGGGAGGGGCTGGACAATCGTCCAAGGCCAAGCGAAGGCTGCGTGGCCCCAGAGAGGGACAGAGCCGTCTGATGTCTGGGCCTGAAGGTCAGTTGGCCACAGACTCTCAGCCATTTGGGAGCCCTGCCTTAAAATTCAGGTCTTCTCAACGACGCCCTTGCCCACAGCAGAACGTGCTGTTCAAAGTCCTTTGGTAGCTGAAGGCCGTCTCTCTGCCAGGCTATCAAATGGACAAATAACCCTGCCTGCCTACCTAAGAGAGCTCTTTGTTGCATTCTCTGGTCCGAATGTTCTGCGATGGCCAGTGGCACCTGTAGCCTGATCCAAGGCTCAGCGTCTGCCTTGCACTGCAGCCCAGGGACCAAGTGTCGCAAACGGTTTCTCCACACTGAGGTCCACAGAGGTATGAGATTGCCTACGGCTGTTGACTAAGCTGGAGGCTGACTTCAGACCACAATCTCAGGGTCACTCTTTGTTTTCCTCATTGCTGGACAAAACTATCCCTTCTCAGTAAGCCCCCTTGCTTCCGTTCCTGACAATGTGAGTGCTCCGCTCCGTGCCACAGTTTGGGGAGATCAAATCCGTTCTTTTCCAGCGTACAATGCACACACTGAGAAATATCTAGCACAATGCTCTAGAGCATATATATTTAAAAATATTGAGAAATTACCCATATTTTCTTAAAGGTACATTTCAGCATGACAGGGAAAATGGATGATAAATGGTTCTTGAGGGTGTAAGAATAAATACGTTTGCGAGAGTGGTCGCTCATCTTTCTTATCACAAGTCAAGTCGTCAGAATGAAAAACATGCCAAAGTTTTCTTGCAAAAAGTTAAATTGCTATCTCTTTTCAAATTCTGTCTTTTCCATACTCTAAACATATCAGTACTCGGCATGCATTTAATTAATGCACAGCAGAAATCATCAGTCTTGAAATTAAAATATCACCTCTGCATTGTGATACCAATGCTTTTCCCCACGGAAAATATGAGAACCTGAGATGCTTCTCTCAATGTATGATATTGTTCATGGTGTCATGTTGCCACCTCTCATATTTTCTAACCCTTTGTTCACAGGAGGTCACGATAGCTGTGCTTTTGTCATGTAATTTGCCATTTTAACCAGTTTCAGTATATAATTCAGCGGCAGTAAGTACGTTCACAATATGGTGCAGCCATCACCACTGTCTATTTTCAAAACTTTGTTTTACCTCAAACAGAAATTCTGTAGTCATTAAACAATGAATCTCCTTTTCCTCCCCCTCCAGCCCCTGGTATCCTCTAAACTTCTTTCTGTCTCCATAAAGTTGTCTATTTTAGATATTTTATATAAATGGATTCATACAATATTCATCCTTTTATGTCTGGCTTATTTCATTTGGCATAATGTTTTCAAGGTTTATCTATGTTGTAACATGGATCAGAATTTCATTCGTTTTTAAGACTGAATAATATTCCATTGTATGGCCATACCATATTCTACTTATTCACTCATCAGTTGATGAACACTTGGGTCACCTTTTGGTTATTGTTAATAATGCTGCAATGAACACTGGCATATATGTATCTGAGTCCCTGCTTTCAATTCTTTGTGGTTCTTTAGCCATTTTTTTTTTTTTTTTTTTGAGACAGAGTCTCACTCTGTTGCCTGGGCTAGAGTGCCGTGGCATCATCCTAGCTCACAGCAACCTCAAACTTCCGGGCTCAGGCTATCCTCCTGCCTCAGCTTCCCGAGTAGCTGGGACTACAGGCATGTGCCACCATGCCCGGCTAATTTTTTCTACATATTTTTAGTTGTCCAATTAATTTCTTTCTATTTTTAGTAGAGACGGAGTCTCGCTCTTGCTCAGGCTGGTCTCGAACTCCTGAGCTCAAACAATCCGCCCGCCTCGGCCTCCCAGAGAGCTAGGATTACAGGCGTGAGTCACCGCGCCTGGCCTATATATAGTTTTAAAATTGAGTCAAGACTGCTTTTTAAAAAATACCTTGATTGTATGTGAAGTGAGACATTTATCGTTTGAAGCTATGTTTTTCAAACTAAGTTGTGATCCTTTAGTCAGTTATAAAATTTGTGGCTTCTGATCACCATTTTATGTATTTTTTTAAAAATTATTTATTTACTGATATATAATAGTTGTGGATATTTTGGGAGTACACGTGATAATTTTGATACCTGAGTGTGATGTGTAATGGTCAAATTTGGGTAATTGGGACTGATTAGCATTTTTAAAGTTAAATAGCATAAAAACCATCAACGTACAAATTGCAAAAGTTTTATTTTTGTCAAACTTTAAAGTTACAGCTAACTTTTCCATTTA